>MKEJ01086242.1:0-12613 GCA_001753735.1 Embelia ribes | reverse complement strand
TTCACAGTTGAACAAAAAATGAAAAATTCGGCCAACCTTGGCTTTGATACCACTTGTTGGGGTGCAAAAAATCAGACAACCAAAAATAACAACACCAATTTTAACGTGTTTCGGCCAATTATGCCGACGTCCATGGAGAGAAGTTAAAATTTATTAAAATCACTCAAAGAGGGTACAAAATTTTTACACAATTTTGTCAGTTACCTCACAACTCTCAAAGAGCAAATAATGCTCTCATAATACATAGATTTATCTCTCAGATTTTTGGTACTTGTTTGATGTACATGGCAAAAACTCACCCATTTTATACAACGATTTTGGTGTGATTCATGCCAAAAAAAAAAAAATAATAATGTGAATCATGACATTCAATTATACCATTCACCTAATTTAGGTGTGTACATTACACCAGCAATACACTCCTAAGAAATTATTTTCTTTAAATAAAGTATTTCAGCCTTTATGATTGCACCAACGCGACAAATCTGAGTCCGCCACTTAATCGTAACGCAATAGCGCCAGATCAGTAGGTGTGCACAAACATTTTCCTCCTAATTTCCAAGAGTCAATTGAAAAGGCCCTTTTTCCGATAGTGCATTCATGTTGAATGGTAGATATATATATATACTCGTCAATGAATATGATTGTCAAAGTTTTTGGGACAAA
Source organism: Embelia ribes (assembly GCA_001753735.1). Classification (NCBI taxonomy): domain Eukaryota; kingdom Viridiplantae; phylum Streptophyta; class Magnoliopsida; order Ericales; family Primulaceae; genus Embelia; species Embelia ribes. The sequence continues at coordinate 11,947 of MKEJ01086242.1, read as the reverse complement.
TTCTTAGACGAGGTCAAGTCTTATGGTTGAAACATTATATTTGTATTGGACCAATACCCGAGCAGTGACTTTGTGGCCTTTAAATTTTTGTATAGGAGAGAAATTCGATAATGGAAAAACTGTCCTTGAACCTTATCTACTGTTAGGAAAGTTATGCGCAAATATTATATGAGCAAAGGTTATTGGGACCATAATATAAATAATGGTTAGTTTGTAATGCATAAGTGTGATTATAGAGATACAAGTCAAAACCTAACTAGGATTTGGGGCCTGTAAATACCTCTGAAGGGAAAGTTTATTTGGCTCTTGCTACGTAGCTATAACATTCTAATAACAGTTTTCTATCTTAGCTAGAAACTAGAAGCTAATGCAATACGAAATTGGGACACGACTTATGCGAGAAACAAGAAATTGGGACGCGACTTATGCGAGAAAAAAGAAGAGACTATATGTATAGTTGGTAGGAAATGAGAAATAAATTATAAAATTACAAAAAGAGAATATCTAAGAATGGTGAAAAACATACTTAAGGGTCCGTATTAACCAACGGTTGTGATACGCTGTGTAAATGGATTCAGCGTTTATAAAACATCCCTCTAATATAACTTTTTGGTACATTCAAGAGATTTTTAAAACACGTCAACATTTATTTTATCAACATTTTAAAAAATCGCAAAGAAAATTTGCAACGACATATGTAAAGTTCATTCAAATTTATTTATTTACGTATCAAAAAGTTGCTATCGCTATTTATTATTATTTTAGAACCTGTTGGTAAATCCTTTAAACATTTTCAAACGTCACTATTTGATATATATGTCAACGTTTGAAAATGTTGCTTAAAAACGTGAGTCACCAACTTTTTCTGCAAATGTTGCAATAGCCATAACGATGTTGGAATAAGTAACATTTAAGAGACGCTTAGAAAGAATGTCGTAAAAGGTCTATAACGATGTTTTTTGAGCTTAAGTGACATTTTATAAATGTTGTTTTAGATTTTTTATTTTATTTTTTTGTAGTGGTTTTCATTTTCTGCATTGAAACTTCTCAGAAACTTGATTTCTGCGCTGAGTTCGATAAAGGCAAAGTTTTGTATCAGATGAGAAAAAAGGTGAAAACTGTTGCACAATGGGCTAGAGATTTATAATTTTTGAGTAACAGTGTTCTGGAGCATGTGGTATTACTTGATCCATCTTAGACTTATGCCACATATAATTTCATATTACTTAGGAGATAATCATGAGAAAAAGAATGATTGAATGGTTTACACAGGAAAAGAACTTCATGTAATTATTTTGCTTCAATATAATGGCATCTTTAATTGCAGTTTTGAAGCAAACAAATTAGCTTTTTGACACTAATAAAAAAGTTAGAAGCATCCTCCTTAATCTTCCAACTTTTTAGGTCAAAATAGCAAAATAGCTCAAACTAAGCATTATAAGATATACCAGCTGTTAAAGTAAAAAGCTGAAAAAACTAAATATGTAACCAAACAAGCCCTAAATGCATACCATTGTTGGGTCAATGTTTCATGGCAACTTATTAGATTTTTTTATCCCTCTGAAGAAAAATGTGAATAAAGAATCATGTAAGGATTACAAGAGTGGATGTGAGAAATATTGCAAACTACTGAAATAAGCTTTCTGATCAACAATTTTCTAAATTAAGTTCCTTTATCGATAATGTTTCCGTGAGGCAATTAATTGACTTTTCAACATTGAAATAGATTACAAAGATCATCAAAGCCTTATTGAAGGATAATAAGGGCCATTCATCAGTTCGGTTTAGGTAAAACTAAAACTGAATTTTCAAAACCTGAAAAACTGAATAGTTTTTCTGAGTACCAAACCCAAATGGAATAATTTTGAAACCCGAACCAAACTTGAACCGTTAAAGATAGAACCAAATCCGAAAAAAGCTTAAAACCTGAAATTTGATAATCAAACAAATTGATTGGACAAAGTCATTGAAAGTTTAATAATATAAAACAGTCTTCAACATGAAAAAAAAAAGGCACAATTCAAATGTTCAATATCGATTCAATCAAAATACTAATAACAACTATGATACATTCACTCAAAAATCCAAAGCCAAAATTTCGAAAAATCCAAATTCTTTTAAAATAAAAGCTTGAACCCGAACCGTGAACAAAAATTCAAAATCGAATATGCATCAGTTTGGTTTGGGTTACCCTAACCAATGCACACCCCTAAAGGATATGTATCCATGACAAGATTTTAAACATTGTTCGTTACCGTTACATAACGGTTTCGGCCGACACCGCTACCATTACTGATCAATATATTAGTGAGGATAGAATTCTCATTTGTATAGCCGAAACTATTACGTATCGGCCGTTACGGTATCATATCGGTCAGTATTGGTCTATTACGGATAAAAGAATCAACAAAAAGATTTTGCACAGATGAAAAAAGTTCACGTTATGAGCATTGCGCTCTAAAACTGTTACACTGTCATCGTTACCATTACATCAATTGCCACTGTTATTTAAACCTTGATCCGTGACAGATGCTTTGTTTGACTTCTTATTTTAGATCTTAGGGTTTAAGAAAATAAAAATTCTATTTTTGGGCAGCAAACCTTCTCTTCTGGTCGCTTCAATCACAAGATCATATATCCAAAAATGTGAGACTTGACAAAATTTCTGGCAGTCTATTTGTAGTGTAACTTTATGCAAAGTTGTTATATGTCAGTAAAGTGAGACTAGTTTCACAAGAAAAATATGAATTTGTGGATACGATTGTGAAGTGCCAAAGATTGTTTGTATTTATTGAGCATATAGTATTGTTTTGTTTCATCAGGAAAAATTAACTTAAGTTGAATTTTGTAGTAACAAAACTGAAATTAGAGTTTTCATGGGGAAGACAGTATTTCTTAAGTCCCACAAAATCCAAGTTAAGTTATTTTTTTGATAATATTTTTATTATTTAATTTAATATCACAAAGTTAACTTGCATCTTATGCATTTTCTCATTATTATTTAAATGTGAACTAATCCGATTGAGATTAAGAAATAAGTGATTCATAAGCATCGACTCTTCATTGAATGAGTAATAAAATTGGGGAATTTGAAGTAGTTAACGAGATTTGAGTTGAGCAATGAAATTATGATATTCAGGGTAACATTATCACTTTGTGAACCAAACCTTTTATAGCATTTGACCACTAAGAGTGGAAACAACATGAACTATAATTTCTATCAAGAATTAGCTAATTACAAGAATGTTGTAGTCTTCAGAAAAAATTACTAGTGTTCTCAAGTTCTTTCGGACCATATTCTTTTCTAAATATCCAATAAAATTGCATCACGTAAAGAGAAGAAGCGTTGGAGGATGACCACACTCATTTACTTGCATTGAGATTGCAGACTCATTTGGTTTCTCTCCTCCTTCAACGTTAATCACACTCGATGGAATTGTCGTTGCTGGATTGACATTTAAATCGGGCACGTCATCTGTGTTCTCCTCCAGACAACTACCAGCATCAGAGACGTGATCGTTAGTGCAACTTTTTCTTTTCTTTGTTTTTGAGACTGAGCCGTCAAAAGCAGTTGACGTCACGCTAGAACAACGGTTGTGATTCTTAGTACAAGAGAGAACTTGATTTAAGCGGTGATTATTTGGATCGATACCCATGCTTATAAGCTTTCTTCTTAAATGAGAGTTCCAATAGTTCTTCACTTCATTGTCCGTGCGTCCAGGTAATCTTCCAGCAATTAGTGACCACCTAAGAAATTAATTCACATTTAACAAATATAGATATCAAAATGTTGGTTGATATAAACCTTTTCTTGTCGCAAATCAATTTGAAATAATAAGTATCTTGATCAATATAAATTCACTCCGTGTTACTAAATTTTAAGATGCAAATTTGATTTCTGAAGAAAAACTTTTTTTTTGCAAATGAAAAATAATGATATTTGTATACTTTTGTTGTTTGTAACTAATATTAGACTTAAAATAATGGTATTAGTATGTTTTTGTTGTTTGTAACTAATATTAGACATAAATTATCTTGTTCAAGATAAACTTATATTTTTGTTGTTCGTACCTACAAAAACCTCTTTTTTGCTATTAAAAGTAATAGTACTTGGTAACTTCTTGTTATTTCTAAGTTAAATAACAATTGCTATTAAATGAACTAAAGAACAACTTCTATTGATTCGGTCCTAAGGGAAAATTTAATATATACTCGTTGAAACGCACCGATTGCCTAGGAGCGCATGAAGCCTAATGATAAGATCTTCTTCATCTTCAGCAAAGCTGCCTCTTTTCAAGTCCGGCCTTAGATAATTAATCCATCTCAGCCTACAACTTTTACCGCAACGAAGTATCCCTAATCAATGCATTAAAAGAATAAAGATAAAAAAATATAATCAAGTTCTTATACCATAATTAAAAAATTATCTTCCCTGACTTTCAACTAAACATTCATTGAGAATGAATACCGAGGAAGGAGAATAGAAACATGGAAGAAAACAAAGCCATTAATTGTTCTATCTTGTCAAAGTTTCATTTGTTCAATTGCAAAATTAGAAGGGGATATATAGCTTGTAAACGTAGAATAAAAGTTCTTTCAACCATCAAAATCATTTTATGATTGGCAAGAATTATACGAAATGTTGTCGAATCTCTGACCTGCAGCTTGAGGTAGGGTTCGCCATGAGCCTTCACCGTGTTTGTGTATGTAATCAATGAGCTTTTGATCTTCTTGTTTAGACCATGCGCCTTTGTTGATGCCTTCCTTATCACAACATGGCTTCCTCATTTTTATTCTTTTCAAGAAGTTCTTTTTGAGGGAGGGAGAGAAAGGGCAAGAAGGATTGAAGGGAGGTATAACAAAGGAGCCATTAGAATTCAGAATATATATATATATATATAAGAGTAATAATATTCGTATAAGTAAGATGTGGAATAGAAGGTTGAGAAAATGGGATGGACTGGTGGTTCGGCCTTTGGATGTGTGTTGTTAGGCGTATTTTGGGAATGCTGCTGGTTTTAAAAATACGATTCTCAATCTAATTTTTAAAATTAGTTTCAAAATTGGTATAATCTTAGTGTTTGGTATACAAATTCTAAAAGTTACTTTGCTTTACTTTAAGAAAAGCAAAATTATGTTATATTATAAATATGTGTTTAAAGTTTATCAAATGCTTTAGATTACTAGTTAAAAGAAAAAAAACAAATTAAACAATACTACCAAACTCCCCTTAGTTGGATTTGTTGGCTGTTAAGTAGTGGTCTCTATCCCAAGTCTCTGTCTAGTTCAAGTAAAACATGAATATATTTTTTTAATCTGTATATAATGACCTAACCCTAACCTCGTTCAATTTAAAATATGAACCTCTATTATTACAAATTAAAGTATGTTTAGCAATTTGAGTTTATTCTGGATATTCAATTTAATTAGTTAATTAATGAGTAGAGAGTGACAGTTTCAAAAAAGAGAGACATAAACTACAAACATTTTGAACAGATGAAAATACCATAACTAATTTAAAAAGGCACATACAAAACAATCATTTGTGTGGATAATAAGAATGTTTTATTTTTCGGATATATGCAATTGAATAGTGGTGATTATTGTTTATTATCTTAGGTCATGAGTACTCTCAGTTTTCGTTGGTTTAGGGTCGGAAAAATTATTTTTTTTCTTTCAAAAAAGATTTATCTACAAGAAATCTATCCCTAGCTATTGCAACTATTTTTAATATTTTCTTGTGTCTTTGGGTAGAAAAGCTAGCTTTAAGAAGAAACATTTGTTTTCAATGAGACTAACATCAAGTTAAAAGATTGGCCAGCATGCTTAGGAAGAAATGAAAATAGATAACAAAAACTAGGTTCAGTTTGTTTATTAAAAAAAAAAAAATGGGTATAGTTTTTATTTAGCTGGTATTAATATACTATCTACAATTTTTGAGTTGTTACCTGTCACATGTTTCCACGTTGACTGATAGTTCAGTAATTTTTCTTTTTATATTCTTTTTATGGATGCTACCCATAGCTTGCTAATATGACCTACGAAGGTTTTATTTTTTATTTTCATTTTTGTAATATTGAGCCTTAAATTTAAGAACTATATATTTTGTAGGAGCATAAGAGTAATAGAATTACATTACCTCAAGTACTATGCCAAAATTTCTCCATCCTTTACCTGTGTAACACTATTATTTATTTGTGGATACGAAGAGCATTCTCCGGTAGGACGAACCTCCAGAGTCCAATCGACTTTCAACTCCGAATTCCCCCTACATTGTAATATAACAATGCAAATTAAGAAATTAAAATATATGTAACTATTAGTTAAGGGAAAAGTGAAGTCGAAAGTGATTTTTGACGCTAGTAAATACATTCTAGGATAATCTCAAGTGGGAAAATTCACAAAAATTTAATTATAGTTCGTAGACAGTAAATACATCTTAAATCTATATGCATTGGCTTTTGAAAAATATAATATCTAATTTTGGAAATCCACATGGCCATGGATTTCATACGGTGAAGTTTTCGCTCTCATTCGAAATGAAACGTTTATATTTAAATGGAAAAATCAGCTTCATTGTCACCAATTACTTGTGGTTTGACAGTAATACTTAATTATTTTGGGTTAACTAAAGATCAACAATTTATTTATTTATTATTTTTTTAATAGTGAAAAGACAATTTTATTGAAAACAGCCATACAGCTTAAAAGGGGCATACCCCAGTAAATACACCAAAACTGAGACTAACCAAAGAAAATAAGACAAGCAAAACTATGCCAATTGAAAAGAACCTACATCCATTTTGTCTAAGTTGTAGGATCCATAACTCCAATAAGGCAAACTACTACCATCATAAAAAAACAGAATTGCCACCTTGAGCACCCAATTTTCCTAAAGCATCCACAACTGCATTAAGTTCTCTAAAAACATGCTCAAATCTCAAGCAAGTAAAACTCATCAATATCAATATATCTTCCCAAAAACTCAACCATTGCACTCCTGGATTAACCAAACTTTTCTTACAATTGACTAGCATAATCGAATCGGTTTCAACCTCCACATTTGAGAAGCCAAACTCATAACGTAAAAGCAAACCATATTTAACTCCGGCTATTTCTGCCGCAGAATTAAAACACTGACCAAGATCAAGAGAAAAAGCAAAGATAACTCCCCTTGATCATTCCTAAGAATGCCCCCACAGCCACTTCTACTTGGGTTACCAAGAGAGGAACCATTAGCGTTCAACTTCAACCTTTCCTAAATATAAAATCTCCATTTAACTAAAAGAGGTCATTTCACTTTACAATACACAACACCAATATGCAGAGCATCTAAAGTAGAATATTCAGAAAATGACAGAATACAATCAGGCTTAATCAAAGGATTAATCTCCCTGAGCCAATTCTTGATCTTAGCAATAATAGCATCACAACAAATTTGAAGTTGTTTCCAACAACCCAGACTTCCCATAAAATCAAGAAAGGAACAACCCTAGCAAGACAACTTACATGATCATTTTTTGAAAGAAAAACTAAAGATCAATAAATTGAAATAAAACAAGTACACATTATTATTATTATTATTTTTTAATTTGGGATGCGCAAGACATTTAGAGCTGAAATTATCATGATTCAAACTCACAAACTGCATCAGGTGTGTTAGTTGTTGGCTTGCACGGTTAGGATTGAAAGACAGTCAAACTGATGCTTAGATATCGTTTTGGGTGAGACCGCTTCGTAAGTTAGATTGTAAAATCCAAACAAAGCCAACCATTTTCGATATGGTTCGGTTCATTTTATTGTGTGAAAAGCTCAAGTATGAAAATAGTTATGAACATAAAAACTGATAAAAATGTGAAGTCATAATTCTTTTTTCTTATAAATTTCAATATGGTCTTACTCACTATTAAGCAAAAACAGTTTCCAGATACACAGTACTCCTTTAAACACACACTACAAGTAAAGTTGTAGCTAACTTTTTTTTAAAAAAAAAAACCAGAAAAAACACGAATTTGTTAACTTTCTGCACAATAATTTTTTTAGTGTAGAAAATTTGCTTTACGTCGGCTGGCACTTAGAAACGAAGGAGGTGTTTTTATTATCTATAAACTTTTTGTTGGTCTGTTTTCATATACTCAACCCGCTAACCGAATGAAGGGATTCAAAGGCAATTGGTTGGTTTGCACTTTTACCTCTACCAGCAGACTCACACGTGCTATGCACGTAATTCACAAATTTATTATCTAACAAAATATTGCATGCTAACATAAGAGTAAAAATTTAAAAATTATTTCAAATACTTTTTAATAAAAATACAGAAGTGTTTTAGTTATCATTCATCAGGATTTTAATTATGCATCATATAAAAATTTTGGGGCACCTCCGTGAATTTGTGGCATTAATTTTTACTAGTAAAAATTAATATGATATTTAAATATTTTGTTAAGTTTGACAAATATGTGAGCAATTGTAAATTATAATTACTTAACTTTTGATATTTTTATTTTAAATTGCTTAAATTTTGTTTTTGTTATAATTATCAATGCAAATATTTAAAGATACAATATTATCTATAAATAAAAGATATGTAAATTAAAAATAATTAATTTAATGTTTTGGATGTGATAAATTTTATTACAAGGAAATAATATGGACAAACTTGAAAGAAAAAGTGTATGAAATACTTTGTGAAGTTAGTACCTTTTATAGAGTAGTTAGATTAAAATATGTCGTAGCACTTCTTGACATTCTTGTAAATTACCAATATTCCAAAACAGGTTCTAAGGCACGCCAACCTAAAGAACTAGTTTAAATCAACTTACTGAAGAAGTTACGAAGAGTGAATTTTGGGTAGCCACCAAACATATTCAAAATCAAGTCAAAATCTAACTTGTAAATGTTAAATATTTAGTGTTTGATGGTCGAGGAGGAACCCTCAGTATCCCAAAAATACATACTTTGCCATTTAATACTTGCAAAGAAATACAAATCCCAAAACAATACCTCGATTGCACGTCCTCTTTTCCTCTTAGTCTTTTCATAACACAAGATATACCAGCATTGACACCTGTCATCACAGCAAAATTGCGTGCTTGAATCATGGGACCTCCTGCCAAAGCCTATGAGCAAATTGAACCCTTTGTTACTCTTCCACCAAGTCTCAACTTTCATAAGGTGAGAATGATCAACAAAATTGGGTGTATAATAACACAAGTACATAAGCTACATTTGACTTTGAAATTGTTGCTCAGCAATCAACTTCAACAAAAGGACATGAACGGCCATTCTCCCAATTATTTTATGCGAAATCCCTCATTTTACTGATCAGAAATCTATATGAATTGATAACCATAATTTGAAATACTCTATAACTCCCTGTCACCCATATAATTCAAAGTAATACAACACAATTCATAAACCTTTTGTGAAAGAAAAGGATATGCACTTAAATGGATGCCTTGTTATCGCATATACCATGAGTGATGCGAAAATGGATCGAGTTATCTGTTCCTAACATAATTTTGTATGTACATAATCTAGTTGGATCCTACTTGGAAACCATTTATGGTCTCATTGGGAAGGAAAACACCCATAAAAGCATCTCAAAATTGCAGAGAATTTCAAGCTCCAGCTTTATGCACATACAAAATTGCGCATGCCTAGCTAGCCTATAATTTCATGAACTCATTCATAGCTAGCCCCTTGCCCCTTTCCCATAAACCAAGGATATCTTTATTTTGACTTAAGTACCTAAAACACTTGCTAACAATAAATCCTAAGTCCTACCCAAGCATGGGCAGAGATATATCAATTGAACAAGTAAATAACCAATATTATGACTAATAAGAACAAAAAAGCCAAAAAATGGACTAATTATGCATACCAGTATACGTATGTTGCTTTCTCCTATTATTTCAAGGACTTGCAAATGTCTACAAATTTTAAAAAGATTTATCTTGACTTGAGTACCTATTAGAACTTGATTAGAATACTAGATACATTTCAACACTATACCAATTAAAGGTCTAAAAACAAGTAAGCTAAAGCCAAAAGTTTTTTAGCTAAGCTTTTTTATGCTTGCACGTATTCCACAAACTATAGCCACCACATTATTAAATGGACTTATTCTGATACACGCTCTAAAACAGTGATAACTACTTTTTGACTTAAGCACCTAACAATACTTGGTTACTATAAACCCTAATCCTACCCAGTAAATCCATTACTAACTTACCCCAAAAAAACCCCAGTAATAAATCAATCAAACAAGAGCACAAGTAAAAAACATGACCAGTAAAAAAAAAAATGTCAAAAATAAACAGTTACCAAATGACACTTGATTAAATTAAATCCTAATAGCAAAATGCATTCAATTATGTTAATGATTAGGTAAACTAGCTTACATCAAAGCCCAAAACCTAACCAAATACAGTCAATGATATATCAATTAAACGTGTGGATAAGTAAATAACATAACTAATAAAAGCAAAAATGTCAAAAGAGGTTAACACCATCTGACTTGCTTGTGTTTTGATTTCAGTTACTAAGAGTACTCACACTAGTGCTCCTAAGTAAGCCCCTACCCTATATTTTTGGGGAAATCTTTGACACTTGTATCTAATGCTATTCAACCTCCCTAAAAATATGATATTAGCTACGGTGATGCCCTTGTACTAGCTGACCATCTTTCATCCCCAATTCTAGCCTTTATGTTCAGGAAATCTGGTATAGTCATTTTCCATATCACAGCTTTGGTCATCGGATTCTGGAGCGGAAGCAATAGAGTGATTATGAGAGCGCGAAAATTCACAAGTCCCCTTGGGTAGAGAGCCGTGAGAGCAGGAGGGAGAGTGCATATAATCCCACATGAAATATTTTGGTGACCTAGATCTCAGTTTGTTATTTAGAGTTCGAGTTACCATAAAGATTTAAATTTTGGAACTACAAATGGATAATAAGTGGTAATGGCCTAATAACACTTAAAAACAATAAAACCAAAATCCTAGCAAAACGCATAGAAATATGTCAGTTACCAAGTTACAATAAAGTGTGTATTAGGTTACAGTTTTTAAGCTCAAGTTTTTCTTATTTTTCTTTCACAAAAAAAGTTGGAATACATTTAGATCTGGTGTAAATACACGAAGGGATTGTTATTTTGCAGCTTTTAAGCTCAAGCTTTTATGCTTAAAAGCTTGATTACATTTAATTATGTTGCTTTTAAGTTGAACTTATTTACTATTTTGACCTAAATAAACTGAGACTTTAAGGTAGAAGCATCCAACCTTTTTCTTGGTAAAAAATAAACTAGTTTTTTTTGCATAAAAGCTGCAACAAAATGAACTCATACATTGTCATTGGTAAAGGGTTTCCATTTGCACATGTAAAAAGGTATGATTCTTCAATTGTTTCCATTGTACTGATATGAAAGAGCTTAAACATAAGATTGGGAAGAAAAAAACCTAAAGAAGAGACACTTTCTCCGACTTGGAGAAAATTCCAATAGTAACATCAGTGCCTCCAGCACTATCTTCTACATAATTTAGATCTGCTCATTCAAGGATGCAGCAAAATATTAAAAACAGAATCAAATAACATTTCAGAAAATATGATAACAATAAAAAATAAAAAAAGGAAAGAGAGGGAGTGCTTGTGGAATTACGTAACAAAGTGGTGCTATTTAGGTATCCAGCACTACACGAAGTAACAAGATCAAGCATTGGAATTCCAACATCTGCAAGGGCCAAGGTTGCAGCATTCATGCATGCAGATCTTGTTCCAACACAAACACAATTTTAGACAAAGTAAGGTAGAGAAATGAAAGCAAGAAGTGTAGGGCAATATGTGAGTCAGCAGGGGTGGGTTTGAAAACTGTTTTTAATATTTGCATAAAAAGGCATTGCAGAAAAATACTTGTTTAGGAAAATGATTCCCAAACAAACAAAAGCTT
>MKEJ01086239.1:0-12370 GCA_001753735.1 Embelia ribes | reverse complement strand
TTTTTTTCTTACGTATCAGTAAATATATCGTAGTATATAAAAAATTTCAACTAAATTGATGGCTATTGTATTGAATGATAGATAGGAATATAAGGTCATCCAAATGCATTGTTTCGACTGTTCATTATGGGTTCATTGTTTTTGCGTGAAGATTCTCATGATTTCATACCTACATATTTGCATGTTTCACGTGGTCATGTGATAGCATGATTCACACCTTAATTTGAGTATAGATAGGGCTGCTTTGTACAGCTTACATACACACACCAAAAGTGTCACCAAGAGTGTGATACACCAAATGTAGTGGACCAAGAGTATGTTGCAGTGATGGTGTGTGAGTGTGTGATACACCGTTAGTGTGGCACCAAGTGAGTACATACCAAGTATACCTGAGGAGAACACTATTTCCTCTATGAGAGTTGTGATGTGAGTGGCAAAATTATGTGAGAATTTTGTACCCTCTTTGAGTGATTTCTAAAATAAAATTTTAACTTCTCTCCATGGACGTAGGCACAGTTGACCGATTCACGTAAAATATTGGTACCGTTTATTTTGGTATATATTTTGGTCAGTATTTATTTTTGCACCCCAATAGATTCTTTTATACAATTATTTATTTTTCCTGAATAATTTTTTTCACCATGAATATATGATTTTGCAATTTTAGGTCGCAATTGTACAACAATAATTGACTAATAGGCCCTTTCGTGCTAGTAGTTAGTAATTCTTATGTTCAGCTTTGAAAATTTCTTTAATTTTTATGTAGCATCTCGTTTAGACTTCCATTCTTAATTTTTGGGGTTAATATTAGTGTATTAATTTAATTTTTATTGCCTAAGACTTTTGTGCGACTAAACTAGCAGATCGTTGATCACTCTACGAGCTGTAACTAGAAAGAGCAAATATCAAGAGAAATTTTTACCCATGTCCCTTTGAATGCTTTTGTCTTGTTCATTTTATTTATTTTATTTGAAAGATAGTTGTAGTTATGGTGAGTATTTATGCTTAAAGAAATTGTAAGGATTTTTAATGAATTTTTTGTGGACAAAGGAAATTACAATTCATCGAATGTCTCTCATTTTTGGTACTTAATTATGTCCATAATTTGCTACTCTATGTGTGGATTTGAGTATTGATCATTGTTGTTGTTTTTTTTACTTGAATTTTATCTAAGTTTTATTTTAATCGAAGAATAATTTGAATTAAAAATCCAATTCCTATGGCATATAAATTGATTGTAATTTGGTATAATTGGAATCAAATTTAGAATTTGCAAGGAATTGATACGTAACAAATTCTTATGGCGAGGAAATCAGCTCTTATACGGGCATTCATATTTCTTTTTTGTGACAAAGATATTTATACGCAAAATAGGTATTGTAGCAAATATATTTCCCTTGCCAAATGTGTAGCCTTTTAAAGAGGAAACAAAAGTTGGTTGCAACATATCTATAACCCTGGCCAAAAACTAGTAGCAACAAAAGAGCAACATTTAACAAGGAAATGTAGCATCTCTTGTAGTGACTCTATGCCCTATATGAGCATCATCGTTCATTAGATTTCCACGATAATTTTTGCAAAATTATGAAATTTGGGATTTTTAGTCATGAATGTGAACGACATGGCAAAATAAGAATGAGTTTGATTATAGACTAGGATGGATGTGAATATCTCTTATTAATATTAAAGTAGGTTATTTTATTACTTTCGTTCTAATCGTGATATGTGGCTTCATAATTGTTTGACAAGTGGCTGTGTATTTTTTTAACAAGTGGTTTAAATTTAGTAATCAAAATTAATAGAAGAGATAAAAATATTATATATTCAATATCTTTACATATACACATACATATCAATCTTGAAAATGTTATAATAATTACTATTATCCTTTAGAAACATTATCATAATAGGATTTTCACCAAAATCAAAATTAATATATAAATATTATTTTTCCCCCTAAAGTATTATTATATGTGAATCTACAAAAACTGAAATCATAAAATGAATGATAAGAAAAATTAAAATAAAAGATGCCATATAATTTTTTTTTCAAAAATAATATCATTAATAATCATAACCTATAAAGTTTATAATAATAAAATTCCAAAACTAAACTTCTTCAATAAAAAAAATTAGCAAATTATATTATTATATTTGAAAATATCACCATCATAAAAAAAAAAAGATCTTCTGAACATAATCATCTTTAGTGCATATAAAATATATAGTTATAATAAATTAACAAAAATTGGCTCTATATATTGTAATAAAAGGATAAAAATTATAATTTAAAAAACATGAAAATTATTTATGTGGTAAAATTATAGAAAAGTCAATCACTTGACTATTTTTTATCTATTTTTGATAAATGTCCATATAATTAACTGACATGTGTTCTATTAATTTAGAATTTTTAGAAAATACAATTTGTCAAAATACAACCTTATCAAACATAAGCTTATTGAACAATTGAATTAATTAAAATTATATTTGTTATTTGAAAATATTACTATAATATAATTCTTATAAACCTAATCTTCTTAAAAACGTGTAATTTTCTTTTTTAAAATATGCCAAATGACTCTTATGTATTGAAGAAAAAGGATAAAATTTATTATTTTGAAATAATAAAATGTACTTATTTTGGAAAATTATATATGTTAATATTAGTTTATAAGTAACAAATAATATATTAAAAAAAAATTAAAAATTTATTACACCAAACTAAAATTTCTTGAAAAATAATATTTATCAAAATTTTATTAATTTATTTGATAATATTATCATAATAAATTTTAATAAATTTAATATTGATCTAAAACAAATAAAACATATGCCATAATCGGTTTTCAATTGGAACAAAGGCTAAAGATTATAATTAAAAAAAATTATCAAAAAATATTCATGTTGAAATACTTTATTTTTATTATGTCAATGTCAATTTGGGGGTAAAAATTTATACATTATGAAAAATTTTATGACAATATATTAACATAAAATTTATTATGCAAAATTTATATATTAAATTCACGATATTTTGAGTAAAATATATATGGTAATTTTTAAAATTATTTTGGAAAAGAGTGAAAAAGAAGAATTACACTGTTTTTATATAGTGAATCAATCAAAAATAAATATAATACTAATGGTAATGACAAAAAAAAGTATAAAATAATATGATTGACAGTTAGATTCAATAATTTAAAAATAAAAATAAATAACTATATCCAACTATGCAACTCACGAACTACATGCTAGTAATAATGAAATTTGCATCCTATCATGTATGTGCAAGTTATGCCCATGGGCGGAGGCAAGATGTATAAATAAAAAATTTATTTGGGGATTTGGGGTTGTGATTAGATATAAAATAAATTAATGCTAAAATTTCAACACTAAAGTTATTTTTTTTTAAAAATGACTCCAAAATTTTTTACACTAAAAAATTATCAATGGTATTATCACTCATTTCAGCAAACTAATAGCTTCATCATTGGACTCATTGCCCCATTTGTTTGAGCTCTTGACTGCAGGCAAGGAAGAAGTTATTAGTTTGCTATGGGGAACTTTCTTTTTAATTAATTTTGCATCACTACCCTTAACAATTAGCATCTTGTATTAGTCAACGATTAATAGTGCCATATATAACGGAATAGATGTCTCTTCTTCCTACTAAATTACAAGATGCCAATATTTTTCATCAAATACTTTTCTTCTACATAAAAAAAAAACCCTTAACAATTAGCATCTTGTATTAGTCAGAACATTCTACTCAAAACAACGATTAACAATGCCATATATAACGTAATTGATGTTTCTTCTTCCTACAAAATTGCAAGTTGCCAATATTTTTCATCAAATACTTTTCTTCAACATAGAAAAAAAAAATTATGGTTAATAGTCAATTATATGCAAAATGCGTGTCGCTATATTTTATCGGTTGAGTAGAAGACAACATGGCTACAAAAAATTAAAAAGTCAATACACTTGCTAGTTCCGCTTAAAACTTCTTAATCTTGTGGATGCAAATTATTCTTTTACTTGAGATTATGATACCTACATGCTGTTCAATTATATATATTTATTGGAACTCTTTAGTAACAACACATGATGCTTATCAAAAAAATCAGGACATCAACTTTGATCGAAATCAGTAAACTGGATATACAACTGGTGTGAAATTTGTTGGAAATTTTCCATAAAAACCTGCCAAATTTCAGTAAAATTGTTGTATATTAAATTGACTAAAAATTTGGAACTCTAAAACTTCTACATATTTTTTTCTAAAAGTCGCTATCAGTTATACCACTAATTTTTTTGGTCATAATCACCATCATCACGATCATTGCAACTAACAAAAATTATACTGCCTCTTTTGTTAGTGAATTTTTATAGCTATGTTATACTAATCAATAATTTTGTCAACGGTCGCATACCTTTTTTTTTTTTTTAATTTTTTCTTCCAAGTTCCATGGAATTTAATTGCGTGGTCGTTGTTGGTGACGGACAGAATTTCATTTGTCTGTTAAATATTCAAATTAGAGGTGGGAATTTATCAAATTACAATTACCAGCTAACCACAAAATGTTAGTGTCCCTTCATTCGGAGAATATGATTGCCATTCTACTCTGTGAGTCCTATCCTACCCTTTTAAATTTCATGTCTTCACTCAGAGATCTATATATTACCATGTTTGTTTGATGAATGCAGTTTTTATACACACAAATTTGTTTGATTGCAATTTTTATACTGACAGGATTTATTTGGTTTCAGTTTTTAAGCTAGAAATTTAACATTATCGGATTCAGAGAAAATAGATCAATCTAACTTAAAATTTTTGGCTTTTATGCCAAGAATAGAGGGGAAAATAAATTGAACTTTAAAATTTAGCAGCCACATGCTTACCCACTATCAAACAAAAAAGAAAAATAAATCAGATTAAAAGTTGTATTATTCATTAGAGGTCACTCGTGCAAAATACATCTTACTTACCACCTATGGTTCTTATGGTTCTATATTTGAATAGTTACATCTTTAGAACAAGTAATCTTGAGTAATACCAAGGACAATTCTCAAATAGAAATACTTTTAGGTGTAATTTTTAAAATGATTTTCAATTTTTTATTTGAAAACCGTTTAAGAATCAGTTTTGGAAATTTTAAAAACTGTTTTTTTTTCTTTCTGAAAATTCTCTTCTGAACCAATTTCCCAAAAGTGTTTCAAAACCAGTTCTAGAAACCAGATTTTGTAATCTGTTTTCGAATTTACTTTTTGATAAATGCTTTAATAGCGGTTCTGTGTTTGGAAATAGATTTCGATACAATTTAAAAACTCTTTTTATAAATTGCTTTCGAAATATATTTTCATTGTTTCATTACAATTGTTTTCAAAACTTTTAGAAGGTATTATTGATCAAAACGTATAGCTTTTTGCTTACGATTTTTTACTGCCTTCTTATATTAGAAACAAGTATCCAATTCTTCAGATTTCAAGAGGAAAGGAAATTGGGGAAGGAAATGGAATAAGTGTTTGATATTTTCTTTGAAAACCATTTATAAAATCAGTTTTTTGAAAATTCTAAGAAACTGTTTTTTTGAAAAGATTGGTTTGAATTTTGAAACTTGGTCCGTCCATCACCATAGCTCGTTTGTCTTAACCGCTACTTTCAGTTATTTTGTCAGCAACCAAGATTCTTTTCCAGGTGAAATTCTTCCAATAAATTAACCCATTGTCTTTTAGCAATCATTTGTACGAAAATTTACACTTTTCCATATATATTTATGAGAATTTAACTCATAAAAGTAATCAATTCCGAACAATTTTATATATAAGGATCCACATAATATTTTTGGTCATTCTAAGTTGGGTTTTAAAGCTTGTAGTGCAAATTTCGAAAATATATATTTATGTTGTCAAAATTGTAAATGGTACGAATGAAAATTGATTTCAAAATAAAGTATTCAAATGGGTTGTAAGAATTATTTCTCTGTCATGAATAAAGGGTTAATGGGTTGTATAGATATAATTCCATATGTTTGTAAGAGACGTAATTTAATACATCACATGCACATGAGGGTGGAAGCACTACACATGTGCGTAGTCTATCTGGTCGGACTGGGCTCGAAACCTGTAACTGGGCTTGGTTTGCACATGGAGAATTAGATGTGTCCTTTTTCTTATATGGGACCAGGTCCGGATTATAGGTCAAGGCTCACGCTTGATTAATTAAATAGTTTCAAAAAATTATATAAAGACCCCAAAAGTTTTAAAAATTGTAGGAAAGTCCAGAGGTTTTAGAAGCAACCCTTGGTAACTCCCCTTTTGCATGGCTATAAAAAAGAGCTGATTTTATCCATCCGAAAAATTGCATAGCACATTCAACTTTTGCACATATATACACAACTATATAGAGAGTCTATGAGGGTACCACTCCACAAAAGGCTCGTCCAGGTGTCAGATTTTAACTTTCATCACAGCATAATTTGTAACTTGAGAGTTTATTACTAGTGCACACCAAAAGCAACTCAGGTTGTGTACAAATTGAATTTAAAGAGATACAGTATAATTGTGGTATTGTCTGGTATCTTAATCAATACAATGTTTGTATTTCAGTACATCCATTTGCAATATTGCCATGAGAACATAAGTTATATATATATATTTTTACGATTGTTCATTAATAAATTAATGTTATTTCAAGGTTATTATTTCTATTTTAATATCTTATTGTTATTTAGAAATTATTTTAAGCACAATGGTTGCAACAATTTGAAACCTGGGCTATATTGATTACAATTTGACGGTTGAAAATTGTCAATTGCGAACATAAAGTGGAGTATAATCACATCAATTAGAATTATGTAAGAGGTTTGGGGGTTGCCCAACAAAGCCCACTAATCGTGAATTTGATTTGCGATAGTGGTGGTTGTAGCAGTAATGATTGTGAGATCGCAGTTTTGAAGTATAATTGACATAGCCTAATGTTGCTAAAATCGAAAGAGCAAATATTTTTCATATTTGTGGTGTAGCGGCTATTTCGGATCGTAACAACCGACACATAGTCGTAATGGCAAATATAGCAATAGTTACAGTAAATTTGCCTTCAAAATTCATTAAATTGCAATACTGGTCCATAACGGTTTCAGCATTGACTGACAGTGTTACGTGATGGCGAATTCTTAAAACCATGATTTATACTAAATTATACGAAAATGTGGTTAAATTGTTATGATGACATTATTTGCAGACATTTATTGGGACTTCAATATTTTTACTACTATCTGATTCTTCACATCTCGTAAAAATTTTTATTCTACTTATTTTTTGACACGGTCTGTTTTATGTGCTTATGCTTAAACTAGAATTTTGTTTCCATAACATGGTGTTGAAGAGTCACCATATCCAAGAAGTTGCAGCTTAAAGCTGTAATTTTGGTTTAACTTGTAATTAAAAATCCGAGTTTGAAGTTATATCATTTTATAAATCATAACTGAATAATATTAGATTGAACAATGATTTTGAAAAAAATCTTGTTTTAGTAATTATATTTATATTGTTATGATACAATCGAGTTGCGATAAATCACACCGAGGTGTCTCAATTGTAAGACTGTCCCCATGACAATCAACATAAAATTTTTCTCCAAGCCCTACAAATAACGAGACTTGGGACCATAGACTTGGAAACGATATTTGAAAAAAATTAGATTCCACTTGATTTTTCTTGCCCATTATGCGTGACAGCATGCCTCGTGACGCAAGTGGAGCATTGATTTGATTGAAAAGTTGCTAAGTTGTCGCTTAAGATAGTCAAGACGGAGCCAAGACAAAATGCATATAAATTTAATTACAAAATTTTATTAATATTTTGGAGTTTTGAGAGTAAATATACTATGTCGTAAACATATAATGTAATGATTCATAATAAAACATAGTTTTTTTGTAAATAAAAAATCTTTTAATTAAGTGAATATTTTTTTTTATAGTTTTAACATGAGCTTCTAGCCAAAATAGAAAATAAGTTTACATACAATTTTTCCTTAAATATACATTGGTAACTCAAACCAAATTGAACTTATTTGATTTGAAGCAAACTTTGCTATATGATTATATATACTTTATTAAGTCTCCAAAGACGCAAAAAATAAATTCGGTATAAGCTTCCAGCAAAAGTTGCTGTCAGCATGTCTCCAACTCTGGTAAATCGGCTGCCAAGGAGAACAAAAAAGAACCTAGAACAAGATACAACTTGATGTAAAGTTGCAAAAATAATAATACTAAATATAATGTTTTGCAACAATTTAGGAAAGAGTCAAAAATAACTTTTCAAATTTAAAATAGAGTTGAATGCCCAATGATTTGTCTATAGATATATTGAATGCAATATTAGTAATTCATTTTATTTTGTAATAATTTAAAATACGAAAATATAAAGTTGAACATATTTTATGAATGTTCACAAAAAAATGAAAGGTACAGAGCAGCTGTTCTCAAGCGAAGTGCGCTAAATGAGGATGTTAATATCGCGACGTCAGGCTTAGGGCCGGTTTAGTTTTGTTTTTTTTGTTCCACTTTTACTTTTTTTTTTTCTTGGAATATATAGCTTTAGGTATTTGGTAATTTTTAAACATCTTTTTTTAACAAAATGTTTCTATTTTTTAAGAATGTTTTTAAAAATAACCTCGGGATATTTTCAAAAGTTTATTTTTCTTTTTCTGTTATTAATTACTAAATTAAATACAATTGTATTTACTTAATTACGCATACATATCTATTTTTATTTTTTTATAATAAAAAATTATTTTATCAAATATCACCCTATTTACCAAAAAAAAAACTTTTTATTTCTCATACTAGTCTAATAAAAGAAGTCCACATGGCACATCTATCACCTAAGCATATGATAATTACTAGTCACCTAAGCATATGATAATTACTAGTTCTTTATTGGTTTTTTCGTTTCTTAATCATATTTCTTTGCTGTTACGTCTTGAAATTTACCATCGTTCAAAGCATGTAAATAAGACCAACTTACACAACAAAACAAAAACAATAAATGCCAGAAACAATAAACCATCGTAAAGCTAAAGAATAATTATCAACAGTAACCTCCAAATACTCAAAACATTCTGAGTATAAAACAGTTCGCCTCATATTTCAAGCTAAACAGCGGAAAAATAACTTCAAACATCTACTGGCCACACGGCTTTGATGACACAACATAAATGTCTCAAAATTGAATGTAAGACCTGACTCTAACATTACACCCTCTTGTCTAAAGAGCATGGGTAGCCGGAGAGGATTATAGGCGGATAATTTAACCTATCAACTCCCATACAAGTATATGAGTATTTATTAAGTGCGAAAACACCAATATAATGACATGGATACTTATCAAACTATACTGATACCTATCAAAGTACACAAACACTAAAAAGAATTACACGGACACCCATATATAGTTTAGGGAATTCATTCCTATGATCAATAACTAGATCATGTCAAGTTTAAGTGTAATAAACATGGCAGGTTATATAAATTCCCTCATCATTAATATATAAAAATTACAGAAATAGTTTATAACATATGTAGGTACCTAAAGATCTTTGACTTAATAAATGAAAGTTATGAGCACTTACTCAACACAATTTAACATAAATATTACACTTATAACTTACAAATAGTTTAATCAAAGATAATTATCATATTAAAGATACTTATAACACATGTTATTAGTATATGAATGTTTGTTAAACTCACTAATAGTAGCAAGTAGGAAAAATGATATGTATTCACTAAATTACCCTTTATGTTACCATGATATTTTATTCATGCCGTTAATACTACCATTATAGGATGCAAGTGAAAAAATGTTATTGATACATCCTTGACTTCCAAAAATATTACTTAAAAAAGTAAGAAAGAAATTTTTTGAAAAATACTTAATTAATAAGAAACTAAGGAAATTTCAATTTTCCTTGGACAATTTGAACCCTCCCTTACTTGAAAGTTTTTCCCCATGAATGGAGTCATAAAATAAATTCTAAAATTCAAATTTACAATGTAAAGAAAATTTTTCTTACACAAATTACATGGTAACCAATACATTAAAATTAAATTTTTTGTAAAGCCCCAGAATTTTTGACACATCCCAAGTATGTCACTAACCATCATCCACAACATAAACTCAAACTAACACAAATGAATATCATCCTTTATTAATAAAATTGCTTAAAGTAACATTAAAACAAAGAAACTTCACTTGGTCTTATTATCATATTTTGACCAATAACTGTCTCATAATATCAAAATAAAATCAACTCGGCCAATGACCTACAATTGTCTTAAAAACATAAAAGGAAAGTGCATAAATAATTCCCAACACTCAAGCGAGCTTCAACCTATTCCTACTACACCTTCCTTGACCACTATTTCCTTATTTTGATTGGTGTTTTTAAAAGAAATTACATTTTCAAAGCCAACCAAGCAGGCATAAATCAGAAATAGATCCAATTTTAAAGAAACAACATCAACTACAATTAAGCAAATTTAACGAAAAATAAAAGTACTAAGAATGTAAAAACCCAACAATGACTAATAAACCTTTAAATCATCAATGCATCCAATACAATCAACGATACGGGAGATACAATAGTACCACTCGAAATAAAGCTTATGAGGCTTTATATAAAGACTTATGGTTACCGCAGAATCAACTTACTCGAAATAAAGCTTTCGATGCCAAATGATCCTTGAAGTAACAAAGCTTACTCCCAATGTAGAACCGACTCACTCGAATTAAAGCTTACGAGGCCAAATAATTCTTGGAGTACAAGATTACTCCCAATGCGGAACCGGTTCACTTGACATAAAATTTCTGAGGCCAAATAATCCTTGGAGTAATAAAGCTTACTCTTAATGCATTCAAACATTCATGCCTAAGTGCTATATGACATATATGCCAGATAAACTATTTCTTTGTCAATCAATCATGTTGTTTCAGTTTAGCTTTCATTGTATTAACAACCAATCTGAATCTTCCAAGACGACATCTAAATAAACAATATGATAATTAATTACTACAAGTCCTCTTCAGTGGCATAATACTAACAATTCATTTTCCAATTTTGTTATGTGTACAACACCCATTGTGCATCATTCATCAATTATTTCAGGGTTTACATACTTTTCTAACCTTTCATAACAAAATCTACATAAATATCTTGTACAACGAATGAACATAAAGAAAAGTGATCGGACCAGAAAGCAGCCGACCAGTCCCAAGATTTTGACCAGTCCAATTGGACCTATTATGAGTGGTCCAAATTCTTTTAACCTGTAAGGCCCTGTAAATGAAAAGGGAAATAAAGGGTTTAATTATGATAGAAATTGTAAATTAGGGGGACTAAATGTTAATAAAGTTGAAATTGGATGGGAAAGCCAATTATCTTTTTTTCTCTTTACATTTAATCATACGCTAAAACTCTTATGTTAACAAAGAGAACAGAGAGAGAAAGGGAGAGAAGAGAAGAAGAAAGGGAAACACAAAACCCTTTGATACAAGAGGAAGAATGCATTGCATGACAATCTAAATGTTGATTTGGACTACTCATTTCGTTCTCGTCATTTTGACATAAGTATCAACCCTTATTTCTTTGAGTTGTTCATACTTGTCTTCGTTCTAATTCATCAAAGTTTTATTGTATTGATAAATTGATGATTAGATGATTATTAATATTACGAATTATAGCTCAATTATTATTATAGGCTCATTTTTGGGTGACAAGCTGTAGAGGAGAGGGTTGGGGTTGACTTTCGAGCTTGTCCGAAGGAATTTCAAAGTTGTTGCATAAAGTATATTGCATATCGATAATTCAATTATAAGAAACACACATATTTGAGTGTTTTGGGTGTTTTCAAGTAGTATGTAGAAGTTTTGGCATGCTCTGACAATGTTTCAACTGGGCAGGACATGTGGAGGAACATATATTCTGCATTGATCGTAACATACGGAGGAATGTATATTTTGTGGCGGTCATGGAACACGGAGTCTATGTCGGCCATCTTCTGAGTACTCATGTCATGACCCTCAAAAGTGGTCAATAGCTTCGGAAGTAGTATTTTTGAATGGTCAACAGTATATGGGAGGACATTATATTCTGGAGATTAGGTGTGATGCTTGGTAGATGGTTAAGATGTGATTAGTTGTAGAGGTGTATTTATTGTCGCGCCCCCAAATCCCAAGCACCCGGGACCCAGGGTTGCGATGTAAGATACAACCACAAACCATACTAAACTCCAAACACCAAAATAATTTAAAGAAATTTCGACAGCATAACTGTATAAAATCTATAAAACCATCCATTAGCAGT
>MKEJ01086238.1:0-17074 GCA_001753735.1 Embelia ribes | reverse complement strand
TGCAGGAAGAAACTGTATTTTAGATAATCTGCTGTAGTGGGTAGTTGAATAGATAATCTGTAAAATAAAAATAATGGATTTCATGTTGTAAAATAGATAATCTGTTTAGCTTTTGTATCAACGGCAGAGATTAAATATATAGATTCTACGAATAATAATAAATTTTTTTATTTAATCTCAAACTGCAAATCTATTACAGATCTGTTGCCCAACACCCCAATATTACAGATCTGTTGCCCAGCACCCCAATGCCAACACGAAGAGTAAGAATATTTGATTCAAAACCACAAAATTATGCATGCATAGACTTTAATAACCACGAAATTAATAAGATACAAAACCAAAATATTGTATCAAGTAGGGCTTTGTAACGGTGGTAATGTTAGAAAATTAATATTATCACCTATCATATATTAGAATATGGTAATTTATAAATGAGTGTCATATGTTGTCCAAATGGATAATAATATTTTTCCGGATGTTATAGTTAAACTATATTACCGTACTATAGTACTATCGTCCTACCATATTCTAAGAAATTTGATACATCACAAAAATTAGCAAAAAAGAAAAATAGAGATGAAAGATCAAAATATATCATAAAAAAATATTTGAATGGCAATAAATATTGCTTTATTGATATTATTATTAAAAAAAATACTAAAAACCAAAGATAAAAAAAAAATACTTCCATTAAAATATAATTGAAACAATAATAAAAAAATAAGTATATAAAAAAAATATGTATAATTTTTTTTATTTTACTATTTTATTTGGTATACTAGAAATATCATCTTTAAAGTTTACCTATATATTTAGTGGCATGATTATAAGAGAATGCAATATATTTAGAGTTGTAAAAATAAATAATATTATTAAGCTATAAAATTTGTATATCCCATATCCGATCCGATGGTAATAAAATCTCTAACAGTGATAGTTGTTTAAATATTATCATTTATTATTGTAAAAAAGATATATACCATCACGATAGAATATTTCTCAATCCTACTCTCCACCGACATTAATGACACAAACTTCATTATAAAAAAGAAGTGTGTCAATTATGCTTTGCAAAACTTTTTTGGAATTATAGGTGGTCAAAGATATCGTCCGCCACCAGACACATCGACTAACGTTAAGATTTCCACTTGTAATCAAATTTCATTTTTAAATAAAGACCAAGTAAATTTTGACTTTGTTCAATATATCATCCTTTGCTATCCAATGCTTTCAATTAACCGTATTCTTCAATTATGGTTCAAGCACGTGCTGTTTGTATGATATTAAGCATAATTTCTACTCAATTTTTATTTATTTATTTATTTATTTATTTTGAAAACTTGTGCAACTATATCTAGCAATAATAAATGTGCAAAAAATAAAAGGAAAACAGAAGAACACGATACATAAGAATTTTATGTTAGTTCAGCCAAATATTGATGTGATCTCCTGTATAAAGTCTTCAATACTCTCGTTAAACTCCCTTATAATTTTAAACGCCAAAGTTAAAAGATGACGGTTAGTCTTAACGGTTCTAAACCAAACCGTTATAAGGAATAAATTGTGGATGATATTCAACCGTTTTAAGTAGTCTTGTGGGTTCTATTCAAATCGTTAACAACTTGAGATGAATTTTGGTGACACTCAAACCGTTTCTATTCGAGAGTTTGTATTTGAAATGAAAAATGCTCAATATTTTTCTCCATAAATAGATTACAATTTTTATTCACACGGGTTGTTCTCTTNNTACAAAAATGTATATATGATCTTTAATTTGAATTATTTCCATAAGCATTGAAGGATTATGAATTGTTGCCATAAATTTTGACAGAATTTCAAGTCACTTGCATGTGCATTTATTGTATCTTGATTTGATGATACACATGCATTAATCTCAAATTTTAAGGTACACTATACCACCGTCACCTTCGGCTACCCATACCTAAGAGTGTTTCTGGCAAGATCTATCAACCTCCAGCTGGCTTGATCTAAATGGTACTCTAACCGACCTAAAAGGAGTTGTCAAACAATTTTGTGCTTTAACTAAATTTTCAGTCCAAGAGTGACCAACAACTAGCTAGACTTAAAATCTGTCCCAGCCGACTTGAAAGGGTTTCCCAGCTGATTTTGTGTTTTAGTCCTTTTTTTGTCCGATCTTGAACTTTTTCTCCCCTAGTTGGTTTTAATGTTGTGATTTGAGACTTGACTTTTCTTAATTCTTTTTTACCTTTGAACATTTCATCATTTATCATCATAATTTTTCTCTTCAATATATTTTACTTTCATTTATATTGATTATGGCAAATAGAGCAACCTTCAAATTGCTTCTAAAATCACCGCATAAAAAGATGGGTCAGATATTGAAAAGAAACAGCTTTTTCTTTTACTAAATACTACTGCCTGCTTTTAATTAGGAAAAGCATTCAAATTAGCCTTGGA
Organism: Embelia ribes; assembly: GCA_001753735.1. NCBI lineage: Eukaryota > Viridiplantae > Streptophyta > Magnoliopsida > Ericales > Primulaceae > Embelia > Embelia ribes. The sequence goes on along the minus strand of MKEJ01086238.1, from coordinate 14,632 downwards.
AAAGCGATACCAAAAATGACCCAACTCTTTTATAATTTACGAGTTCCATTCACACTAGCAAACTTGTAAAAAAAATAGTCACCCACAATGCATAGAAATTATACTGGGGCTATAAGAATTCTCAAAAACACTTGATTTTACAATCACATTTTCTCATTCCCACACCAAAGAACTCTTTTTTTTCCCTTCTCCACCTCGGTTCTTCGCAAATTGCACTCCAAGGTGGAAAATGGCTATTGAAGTCTGAAATATTTGCGCACTGATATTAGAATTTCAACATTCTGCTCGGTCAGCATTTTCCATGCTGGAGCACTAGACTTTTCGGATGATAGTCTCATGTTCTGAAGGTTCAACATGTAGATATCTCGTGATATTAGTACTTTGAAAAACATTGAATAGGCACGGGAGCAGAGGAAAAGAAAGCTCATCTACAGTACATTCATTACCAAATTTAGATGCCTGGAGTTAAGTTTAATAAAAATAAATAAATAAATTCCCCTGTGATCAATGTATACAGGCATCCAAATGAATGGGGAAAAAAAATTAGACTTCGTTAACATCACCATGTTTTCTTATTTCCCTGACGTACTTTAAATGAATAAAAGAAAAGGGGCGATCTCCCATACCAAGGAATGCAACTACAGTCTTCTTTCCGAGCCTATGGCACAGCATAAGTGGTTTATGAGCGCAACACGATCATCCCAAGTAATTCAATATTCAAGACGAGTAGCTTAAGAAATCTTAGCATAATACTACATTCATTTCACTGTTAATCAGAAAAACAAGAGCGCGCTGGCACATCGAGCACATCAGGAGATAATTCTAATCTAACTCCCATAACTGTGCAACATCGAACCCAGGAACACAAGAAGGAAATCAAAAGCATGACCCTATAAGCCCGATTATTCTTCTTTAGTAAATGCAATTAATTTAAGCAAAAACAATAAATTCAAACACTTAGAAAGACACAGCTGAAAATGAGATCATCTTGCTTCTGAATGGATTAGTTTAATCCTTGTACTTCATCTCGGACATTAAGAACCCAGGCATGTCGAAGGAGCCGGAGAATTTCTCGACATTGACCTTGAGCTCCTCGATGTCCTTGTTGTTGACGAGACCTTTATTGAAGTCCTTTAAGAGCTTTACGTATGCGACTGTGGGGTTGGAGGGGAAGCAGAGTCGGGAGAGAGAGAAAGTGAGTGAGATGCACTTTCAACAATAAGCTGAATTAAAATTTAAATAGGATATTCAAAGTAATTTGACATGTGCCAATAGAATCGTCCATAAGCTAATTGGGTTCAATCTTTTTACATTACTGTCCTTATAGTTATCTTTTCAATAGGTATTTGTAATTAAAATAGTTGATAATTTGAAGAGCAATTTTTCATCAACAGCTAATGTTGACAAATTTCAACCAATATTGAGGCCGCTGCCTTTATATATATATATATTATAAATATAAATATAGTTTTGCTTAAAATTACTGTATATCCTGTCAGTTTCAATTAAAACTCTAATATTCCCAAAATTGTCAAAAAAAAAAAAATGATGGATGTAATTCCCATATCAAATTTTTTTTATATTTTTTTAATGATTTGGTCTATTCCATATTATTTTCCTAAATTTAAGGCCACTCTCATGCTTATATTGGAGACTCTCTACCAGCATAAACAATTATAAAAACTATAATCTGAAAAAATAACACATGGTTTGATTAATATGATGTTTTCTCATTCGGAATGATTTTCTGTCCAAAATAGAGACCAACTTTGTAGCTATTTCAAAATTTATGATTACTATTATAATTGAAAGTAGAGAGACGAAATTTTTTTTTTGGAAACCATATTGACCATTTCTATTTCTATAATTAGCCATTTAGAATAACTTTTCCACTACATCAAGAACAAGTATTTCACTTTTTCAAAACTTTTGAATTCCATTAGTACTTCTATTGAAAGTCGAGGGAAAAAATAGAAGTTATGTAGAAACTTTGGTGACCACTAATGTAACAAAGAGCAACTTCCGAATTTTTTTTTTTTAAAAACCACAAATAAAGAGCATTCACACTAGTCTTCCATATTTAATTCTAAATTATTATTATTTTTAAATCACATCTCTTATATAAATCAATTTTTTAAAATATATAAAATTCAATCTTTCTACACAATTTGTTAAAATCACTGGAATTACCACATATCAATCGATATAACAAAATGTAAAATATACTTTCACTAAATCTTAGCCGTAATTTAAACTTTGATAGGAAAAGTAATTCTTAATAGGAAAATTGCAAATATTAAATTTTCTTATTGGAAATTTAGTGCAGCACTGCTCCTAACATTTCTAGAAACATAAACAGTGTAGAATATTTTGGTCTCAAATTTCTCAATTTTGAAACTAAATTAGAGAATATATCTTCTGCTGTTTGTTTGGTTTTAGTGTTTAAGTAATTTTTTTTTTCATTCTCTGCAAAAAATTAAATGCATTTAATTTAATATTTTTATTTTAAAGTAATAACATACGTACCGAAAACTTGTATAAAAAATTTGTATCGAGTTTCATTGTTAACGATTCGTCACATAATTACGCACTCTCTCATTTCCTACAAAATAGATGCAAAGTGCAATTTTTTTATACAAATCTTTAATACGTATATCATTACTCTTAATAAGTACTATATCAAAATAAAAGCTTGTAGCATTCACACTTGCCTTTGTGTACCCACTTTTCCTTTCTCAAATACAAATAAGAAGAAGAAAATGGGGATAAATTACATAAAAAATTAATTATAAAAATTAAAAATAATTTATTTCTATTTTATTATTATAACAGAAATGTATTTGAAGATGAGATTTAAAAATTTAGAGTAAATGCTCTGCATTCAATTTAATCCAGCTGAGCAATCTTCCGCGGAGTGCCCAACGGTCTCTCCCTCGTCTTCTCCGCCCAGTCTCTCTCTCTTAAATCTCTCCCTCCTCACTCTCTCTCAATCTCTCCCATCTCAGAATTCAACCAACTTCTCAACTATCACCACCTCAATTCTCTCTCTCCACAGCCACAATGTCCTCATCTCTCCAAGCTAAGATCTCCCCCGTCTCCCTCTCCTCCTCGCTTTCCATCTCCTCCACCAAACTCCGCCCCTCCGCCGCCGCTCTCAGGCCTCGGGGGCGTACCGCGGCGGTGCAGGCAAAGATACGGGAGATATTCATGCCGGCGCTGAGCTCCACCATGACCGAGGGCAAGATAGTGGCCTGGAACAAGTCCGAGGGAGACAAGCTCAACAAGGGCGAGTCCGTTGTCGTTGTTGAGTCCGACAAGGCCGACATGGACGTCGAGACGTTTTACGATGGGTATCTTGCTGCTATTATGGTCGAGGAGGGTGGGGTTGCTCCGGTTGGGTCGGCTATTGCTTTGTTGGCCGAATCCGAGGATGAGATTAATGATGCGCGAGCCAAGGCCGTTGCTACGGGTGGTGGAAGCTCATCCCCCGACCCGGCATTGGCTCCGGCGGCCCACCAAGGTATACAATTTCGTTTCCTAAGAGCATTTCCACCAGCATTTTATTTCCTAAGAGATTTTACGCTAGTCTTTCTCATTTGATTTGTAGTAATGGCTTCTCCCTAGTCTTTCTATACAATCTCTTAAAATTATTGTAATAATAATATTCCATACCTAAAACTTCGAAAAAGCATTTTCTTCTGATCTTAAATTATATGACGTAATTGTGTTGGTAACAAAAAAATCATTTTTTAATTGAGAAACTGCGAACGGTAACTTTCCTCACTTAGGAAATGTTGTATTTCTGCTGAGATTTCTAAAACCTCTTAAATGTAGAAAGAATAAGAACCTTCACATTGGCCTTTCTTATTTTATTAATAAATCTCACTTTCTAGAAATTCTTTAAATGACTCACAGCTGACTTTCTAAAAATTCATTTCTCTACGTATAAAATATTAATATACAAAAATAATAAATTTTGAAAAATTATTTTTCCAACATATTTTGTATTTATTTTATTTTGATGTTAAAAATTTTATTTTTTTATAAGAGAAATTGTAAATAGTAACTTTTTATATTGAGAAAGTTAGTGTAGCATATAGAAAGACTGATTTGGAAGATTTCTCCCCTCAATTTTTCATTTGAGAAATTAAAGGGGGGACAAATCCCCTTTAGAAAGACTGGTGTGAATGCTCTAATGTGGGACATTTCTGGCACAAGATTTCTCTTGAGAAAGTTGCAATATAGAATGTGTGCTGTAATTGTTCTTAGCATTTCCACAAGTATTCCAATTCTCACATTTAATTTCTGCAATGACGTGCTTCTGTTTTCAAATATCATGGGAATTGCTATAGTCGTGGACCATTGACAATTTTTTTACTATTATATCAATTATCCTGGTTCAAACTAAAGCAAGACGGACATTTTATTTTATTACTATGATATATAATAAATTTCAATATTTTTAATTCATTTTTGAAGGAAGATTTTTCTTTGCATTTTCTAAGATGTTGATTTTTTTGGGAAATTGTTTACAAAAAGTTCGATCTAGAAATTAAATGAGAAAGGCGGGTGCAAATGCTCCAAGTGTCTGGTTGTGTTTCTGTTGTCTTGGAGGTGAAAACTTTTCAACAAGGTTTTGAGATTTAGGAAAACATGAAATTTGAGATGCGTTTTAGAAATGGTTAGAAAAATCACTTTTGTGAAGTGAGACATTCAATAATCACTACACTCGCACTAGCAAACATTTCAAAAAGATTCCTAGATGGGGAAAAGCAATACTCTTTTACCTCTATAATTTTTTACCTTGGAGTGAGCCAATTAACACTTTAATAATGGAATCCATCTAAATTCGTTGTATAATGAAGTTGTTAAAATTACTAAATTACACATTAACGGTCAGGTGGGGCACTTTTCAGGAAATTTGATTACTAGATGTGCTCCAATTGATACCTTGATTATGTTGCCATTGGAATTCCTAAAAATATGAGAATGTTGGGGTTAATTAATTTGTACTATAGTAAACCAACTCCTACATTCTGTTAAAGATTGAGGTATAGAAAATTTATTTTTTGTCGGTGTTGGTATAACAAAAATGGAAACATTTAAACACCATCTTGGGAACTGGGGGAAAGACACTTTTAGCATTCCTACCTATCATGAATATGAAAATTAGTAGACAGTATTATATTTCACCATGGACATAGGGATGCATCAAATCTACATTTGCACTTGTTTGCTTCTCTCTCTTATAGTTTATGCTTTTAGCTAAGCTGGCAATTTAAACATTGAAGTTATTACTGATTGATCCTTGAAAGTGTGCGGAGTAACACCTCCCAGCATAATCCGTCTAGAATTCCTAATAAAATGAACAATGGGTTTCTGAAATAATCTTGACGATAGGTTTGGATAACATAGTTTTCTTGAACCTATTCTTTTACTGGGGTATTATCTGCATATGTTGGGGGCGAATATGTGTAATTATTTTAACATTGGAGTGCTTGATAGGATGGGAGACAGAAGTGAGCTTTGTCCTTTCCTGAATGTAACAGAGACAGAGAGATAAATCATGTAGATTATTAATTAATGATAGTTGTTTTTTTTTTCTTTTGATAATCATACTTGTTGTAAATGGATAATTCGGATGCTATTTGGTTCCCTGGAACATTGTCTTTTCAATGGAAGCAATTGAATGCTTTGTCATTTGGACAGAACCACAGGTTTTTTGTGGTAATACTTATTGTTCAGTGTTCGACATTTTCTTTCATGTTTCCAATTGTTTACTGCAGTTGAAATTGCTGTAGCTGAATCAACCCCTCCGTCTCCTCCACCCGTGATGAAAATTCCAGCTTCGGTGGCATCATCAGTGCACCCAGCATCTGAAGGAGGGAAGAGAGTGGTGGCTTCTCCATACGCGAAGAAGCTAGCTAAGGAGTTGAATGTGGACTTGAGAGCAGTAGTGGGAAGTGGGCCAATGGGGAGGATCGTGGCCAAGGATGTTGAGGTTGCAGCTACTAGTGTTGCTAGCATGGCAGCTGAGCCTGCAAAGCCAGCAACGGCGGCCACAGTGAGCCCCTCAGTTGCATTGGGTTCAGTGGTTCCATTTACTACTATGCAGAGTGCAGTGAGTAGGAACATGATTGAGAGCCTTGGTGTGCCCACTTTCAGGGTTGGCTATACTATCACTACAGATGCACTTGATGCTCTCTACAAGAAGGTAACAATTTTGCCTCACACAAATGTCATGATTAGCTGCTATAAGTGCTATAGTACATTATTGATCCCGCTAGTGAAATGCTATTCCACAATCCATGTAGAATGTTTATTGTTGACTAAGAGATTAGTATGATGGTCCTTCTGGCATTCACAAATCAATTGAATGATCATGAACTGGGGTTAAAAAATGGAGATGAACTTGATAATCGGTGAACCAAATTAAGTTGGCTGATTGTAGGTATTGGAGTTGCAATTTCAGATTGGCATGTGACAAGTCATTGATGAATCTGTTGTGTTTACAATCCAACGGATAAATTGATTGGAGGTGTGAGGGTGTGTGTATTTATTGAAGACTATCTTTTAGTTGCAAGACCATAAATAACACTAGGAATTTTGTCTGGCGAATTAACCCTGAAAATAAAAGAGTTTACAACGTTTGCTTCAAAACACCTATTGTAAGGAACCTACTAGAAGTTATTTCAGCAGCTGCCAAAAGCATTTGTTGTAAAGTGGAGAAGGATCAGTTACGAGCAAGGAAATGAGATAGAAAACTGAAAAAAAAAGTGATATTAAGTCAACCAATGGAATAGAACCTGTGTCTTTAGATCTTCATCATGATTGCTTATTCCTAAATTGACATTTTCTTCTTTATGTTGAGTTATTGATCTGAATGAGTGATTCTGTAGATTAAATCAAAAGGAGTAACAATGACGGCGTTGCTAGCAAAGGCAACAGCTCTTGCCTTGGCTAAACATCCTGTTGTGAACTCCAGTTGCAGAGATGGTAAGAGCTTCACATATAACAGCAACATCAACATTGCTGTTGCTGTGGCCATTGATGGTGGGCTGATTACACCCGTGCTTCAGGATGCTGATAAGGTGGTGTTAATTTATATATTTGCTACAACAATTCATTCAGCTCTTTGTTCTTAAGTTTTTATCTCCCTCACGATGTTTTTGTATACCTTGTTTTAGGTTGACATATACTCATTGTCTAGAAAGTGGAAGGACTTAGTTGACAAGGCCCGCGCCAAACAGCTGCAACCTCAAGAATATACTTCAGGTATGCAATCTTATAACATTTTTCTTGTAAAATGGGGCTTGTGCTCCATTGACTCTTTTGCCATTTAGATGGGCTCATGGACTGAGAAGACACAAAGTGGAAACCGAATATATAAGGAATTAGACCAACATTGACCAGAAATGTCGTTATTCCATTATTAATATACTTATATTGAAGATTAAGCATAAACAATATCTCTACAGGGCTCCCTTCAAAGTGTTCCACATATTAGTAATTTCATGTTTAGCTTTTCTCTTTCTTGGGTAGAGGTTGGCTTAATCTGCAAGTTAATATTTATTACATTAATGATGCACACTGAAATCTTCTAAGTTTATGGTCCTGATGTAAGTTGTGTGGAATAAGTTTTATGAGTCGACAAAAGTAATCGGAACAAAGGTTGTTAGTGTTGAGGTTAATCCGTATGTACAATGCATGAATAATTGTAAGCATCAGATACTCCAGTTGTGCTTTTTGTGCTTTGAGGCTATTTTCGGGTTGCGAGTTAATATTTCTAAGAATTCTCTTTCTCTCGTTGGGAAAGTTTCTGGATTCGAGGATTTGGCGTCTACTTTCGGCTGTAGGGTTGAGTCTCTTCCTTGTCTTATTTAGGCCTTCCTGTAGGGTCCCGTTATAAGAATGTTTCGATGTGGGTGGTTATTGAGATGTTTGAGAGTAGTTTGGTTTCCTAGAAGCATCAATACTTGTTTAAGGGTGGTCGTCTTACGTTAATTAAGAGTAAATTATCCAATCTTCCTACATACATGCTTTCTTTATTTCGTATATCGATCTCTGTTCAGAAGAGACTTGAGAAACCCTGGAGAGATTTCTTTGGAGTGGTTTGGAAGACGAGTTCAAATATCATTTGGTCAAGTTTGTTCTCCTATTTGTCACGGGGGGTTGAGAATTAGGAAGTTTAATGAGTTTAATAGACCGCTGCTTGGGCAATGGCTTTGGAGATTTGGGATAGAGCAGGATAGTTGAAGGAAAAGTATCATAGTAAAATACGGTAAGTCTTTCGGAGGTTGGAAGTTTCAGTCCCTTCTAACTGTTCACGGTCGTAGTGTGTGGAAGGGGATTATGAGCGTGTAGGATAGTTTCTCTCATATTTGTTTTTGGGTTGGCAGGGGAGATGAGATTTGGTTTTGGTTGGATAATTGGTGTGGGCAAGCTCCTTTTTATGACACTTTCTCGAATCTTTTTGTTCTTGCCTCTAATAAGGACATCTCTATGAGCAACAATTTTACCTTGACTAGTTCTAGTATCTCCTGGAGCCTTGGTTTCAGACGTAATTTCAACGACTGGGAATTAGAGTCTGTTGAAGAAAATCTCAATCAGCTGCTGTTGTGATACTGAACTGTTGCTGCTTCGTTACCTCAATCTCTTGTTGATAGCATAGACACAATCTTGAATATGCTTTCATTAGGTTTCATAATCAAAATTTCACTCTCTTGTGGATAGTATAGACACAAATCTCTTGAAGAACAAAGGCTATGCTTTTGTATTTTCCCTAGAGAGAAGTCCATCAAGGAAAATTTATCGTAGGTGCCAGTCAATGTGATATGATCTGCATATGTTGGTTGGCTAGCACGCTAGATTCCTTATTCAGGAATAGAATTTAAATTGATTAGTTTGGATAACAGTTATATGGTTTAGGATTCTGATGACGCACACTAAGAATGAGAAGAAAATAACAGAGAAGTAATTGGGGAGAGAAAGAAAAAAGGGAGAGAGAAAACTCAAAAACACCTTATATTTTTATTCATCGTCAAAACTATTTTACAAGAGAGCCCTATTTATGATAGGATTACCAAATAAATAAATAATCCTATGATACTAATCAAATCTAAATCAAATCTCGCAATAACTAATAAAGATAAATTGTTAAAAATAAAAATTGAGGAAAGTTGCCTTCATCAACTCTCCCGAAGTGGATTGGAACTCGACTCCGTCGAGTGAAGAGAAAACTCAGAAATACCTTATATTTTAATAAATTATCAACACTAATGCTTCCTTACAAGAGAGCCCTATTTATAATAGGATTGTCAGCTAAGGAAACAATCTTCAGATACTAATCAAATCTTAAGAAAATAAAATCTTAACAACTAATAAATATAAACTGTTAAAATAAAAGATAAAGAAAAATACCCTCATTAACTTTCCCGTAGTGGATTAGAACTCGACTAAATCGAGTGAAAAAAATTGAAGCTTGATTTCTGCATTATCCTCCACTTCCTCAACGATATTCGATCTCTAGTTTTCAAAATTTCCGCGACCTACAGGCTCGTCATGCAAATATTTTCATCCACAAACCCAATGCTTAAACTTATGAAGACAACCATACATCGGAACACATATACTATGGTCTTGAATAGTTTTAACACAACACATTCGCTTGAACTTGACTTTCTGATTAGACAACCAAGCACGTAATTTCCGTTGACATTCTACGAGAACTGAGAGGAGTGTGGAAGAAGAATCAACACAAAATGGGTCATCGTAATTGCACCGTCTTGACTTTACAAATTCTTTTCCATTTAAAACCAGTCGGCCTTCAACTTTGCACATTTTTCGTAGCAAACTATCCGCATCGAATTGTTTGTCTGGAATTAATAAGTAAGGATCAACAAAATCCGATCAAGGCACCGAATAGTTACTAATGTCAACCAATTTATTATTAACGGAATCAATTTCCAAAGTATCTCCAATTGCTTTATCAACTTCTATATCCACTTTGTCCTTCATATCTTTATCAACAACAATTGAGGCAGCTCAGATATTTGACACGTCGTTCTCTCTAGCAAGAAAGTTATCACTACTTTCAATTGTTGATTTATTGACTAGTTTCTCATTATATGGATAATTAGGGTCTTCGGTGCTTACAATTAATTGTTGGGCCTCTTCCCTCCTGTATTCTTTCATAATTCTCGAGTTCTACCGTTACCCAATTATCCTCATCCAAAATTTTAACTTTAGAAGGAACAACAATATATGGCTTAGAAATAACGTCACACAACCATTAACAGTTTTGTTTGTTTGAACATTCCGAAATTCTGGGATAAAGCTATTAGCGTAGTATGAATTTACCTCATTCTTTGAGTCACGTAGGGGTTCGTAGGGATATTTATCATGATGATCTCTTTCATTTCCTACAGATATTCTCCTTTCAGTCACAACCCTTTAATATTGGCCTGCATAAAGGGATTTAGTGGTCAAAAGTACTGGTGTTCGAGCTTCAATTCAAGTATTTCGCCTTGGTGGTTGATCTCTGAAATTCGTTTTTGGGTACAAGTGAATCTTTCTTTTTCCTTTTGTGCTATCCATTGAACCCTTTTGCAGAGAGACTATGGTTTTGCCAAAATTGAGGGGCAAATCTGAAACTTTCGAAATTCAAGGGACTTTTCTAATATTAACCCAAACTCAAATATTCCAATCCTAAGGTTATTTTTCTGTGACAGAAACAGCGCCTTATGTGTACTTGCGCAGTCTGCCTCTATTTCTTCTTTTCTCATTTTTTGTTTTTTATTATTTTTTTTTACCCAAAGAAAATTTTGGATCGGGTTTGGGCTCCGATACCTTATTTGATGCTGCACAAAAAGAAACGAGAAGAAAATAACGGAGAAAGAGTTGGGGAGAGGAAGAAAAGAAGGGAGAGAGAAAACTCAGAAACTCATATTTTATTCATCAAAATTAATTCATCCTTACAAGAGATCCCTATTTATAATAGGATTACCAGATAAGAAAACTATCTTAAGATACTAATCAAATCTAAATCAAATCTCGCAACAACTAATGAAGTAAAATTTTAAAAAATAAAAGATGATGAATGATGCCCTCATCAGATTCCTTCCCTGAAAAATAAATGTTTCTGAGGTTAATCCTATCTACTTATTTTTTCATACAAGCACTGTTTGTAGTTATTTACTTTATAACTCTTTTACAGATCATTTTATTGGATTACTTGGTTTGGGGGAAAGTAATCTTCTACCATGTTTGTTAAGTAGGGTTTGTTTTGATGTCATAGGTACTTTTACACTCTCTAACCTTGGAATGTTCGGTGTGGATCGCTTCGACGCCATCTTGCCACCAGGAACGGTAAGCAATAAGATTATATATTATACTATAATCTCTTATGTAATTTTAGTTGTAAAACATGTACACATGAATACAAGGGTGAATATAAAAGCCTCTATTAAGGCATATGTATGTGTAGGTACGAGGCGGAACTACATGACTTTGTCCTTATTTGGTTTCTAAAAATTGCTCAAAAATTGAAAGAAGTTACCTCTTGTTATTAAGTTTCTCAAAAGATTATTGAATTGAGTCCTGACTTTTGAATTGCCATGGCTAAGAAGATAAGACGAAACTTTAAACTCCTACGCATTGCCATGTTGATTCCTAAAACCATTATTCTACACTTCAGTGAACTCTTCTTTTCTCATATTTCTTTTTTTTGTAAACCATAGGGTTCACCTCATGTATCAAACATTGGATTTATTTACTAATATGTGCTACACACACAAAAAAATAATTTTTAAAGTGTTCTATATGGCAATGTCTTTTGTGCTGACCCTTTGTTCAAGGGAAAGATGCTGATAGGATCATGGGTTTTTTGTTGATGATGTTTCATTTGAAAAGAACAGAAGTTCTGGACTCGGAGTTTCATTCAATGTACATACATCTATTTGACTGAACTGTTTATAACTTCATTATGTTTTAATAGGGAGCTATCATGGCTGTTGGAGCTTCGGAACCCTCTGTGGTTGCTACCAAGGATGGTCGTATGGGCATGAAAAGCCAGATGCAGGTTAGTGTGGCTGGGTTTGTTTATGTTTTTATAACTGAAAATAGATGCACAGCAGTAACTGCTTTACCGGATTTGTTTGCCAACCATAGTTCAAGAACTTTTTCCAGGAACACCCAATTTTGCAGATACTACATCAATTTCTGTACTGTGGTTTCGTTTTTTTGTTATTAAAATGCAAGTTCACATCTTGAGTTTTCAGAAATTATTACTGTTTCTAGAGTGGGAGTAGAAATTGAAAAATTATAACCCGCAGTAAAAAACAGTCTCATGCATCAAACTTACCTATGCTTTATTCTCCTGGTCTCTTGGTTGTTTCTCTAACCTGTTTTGACTTGTGCAAACTTTCGGAAAATACTACTCTAAACTAATTTCGGGGATGCAATTTTGCAGTTAAATGTAACGGCAGATCATCGGGTCATATATGGAGCTGATTTGGCTTCATTTTTGCAAACATTAGCGAAGATTATTGATGATCCTAAGGATCTTACTCTATAGGTACTTGTGGTATGCAATTACTTCATTTTCCTGTATTCTCTTTAGTCATTTGCTTTCTGTCTTGGGATCATAGCTTTATGGAGAAAAGAGCACCTAATCAGCATTTGCTCAAACGTGCTTCTGATGGACAGGAGAAAAAGTTTTCAATGCTACTTGAATTTTGCTTGTTTCGGTTTTTGTATCGAGTTTGAGTTTTACATGTACTAAGAAAAAATCATTTCATTGTGGCTGCACTCCATAATAGTTCAGTGATGTTGAGAGGGTGCTGCTTATTAAGTTGTGTCGGCTTTTTGACAAGTTTATGCATTGGTATAAAGCCAAAGGTAATAATTATTCGATATGGTTAGCTGTTTCTGGTGTGAGCAGTCTTAGGCAGTAATAGCGTGCCACAAAATCGAGTTCTTGAAGAATTTCACAATTCCATATGTAATGGTTCCTAATTTTCACTTTGGCACACTCGAGACACCATATATTTCCTTTCAATATTTCTTGGGTCAAAATTGAAGCTGCTGGTTATAAAATATAATACGTGCAGATAAATGAAAATTCGTAATGATCAGATGGGGATACTCGTGTTGCAATGATGGGAGACTTGGCACGCTTATTTTTCACTGTCACATTACGCAACCACAAACAATTATTAACCAAATTGTGACTATGAAAAGCAATTATGCTTGCTGGAGTTCCTGTGAAATTAGGATTGGAGTGTCCTAACTTGATCACAATCAGGAATGAGGTGTTGACCCCGAAATAGACCCAGGTATATCTGAAACATCAGATGATGAAACATTTGATAATATAGATATTATTTGTTTTGGTGCAATATTTGATTCAGTGAGCAATTTGAGGACCGTGTCCATAAATTGACCAAATATTTCAGATCTACCCCGTTTCCTGAGTTATTCTCAAAATCTTATATCTAATAATAATAAAAAACAATTGAAGTAGAAAGAAAGTTCTGCACGTACAAATGGAAATATATGTGAAATTTCAAAATTTCCCTTGTATTTGATATGATCCTGGTATTGTCTGGGATCTATTAGGATATTTGAGTTTCAACTTCACATGACATCTTTCATTTCCTCGATCCGTCTGCGAAAATATAGCATGGCCTCGACACTAAGGCTACCCAAATAGTCATTTGTATTGAAAGTGAGATAAATGATATTAAATCCAGAATTGGCAAAATGTTTGACTGGGATTATGAACCCTTGAGCTCTCCCCACGATCCTAGACGTGTTTTCAGGTCCCTTAGTTATTTCCCGACGAAATAGCAAGGCCATCAGATTTGACCGGAACACGGGGCTGGTATTGGGATTGGACACTTGTGGCTGTTGTTTGTACAAGGAAAGAGCAAAATGAGGCTTGCTCGGATTTTTTTTGAGGGTTTCTGTGATTAACAGGCAAGAACAAGGCTAAGAGAATGACTGTTGGTTTGGCTATTAAGACTAATGTACAAAATGTAATTATTCGGAGCACAGTGTTTCGGTGATCTAGTATCTTTTGGTACAGTTGGGTTATAAATAGATTTGTCTTACAGTGAGTATTGGTTCATTTTAATTGTTCTGGTTATCAGCTCCAACATTCCTAAACCTCTTATAGAGATATTTTGGCCTCACCCAAGCAGTGTTTTAACATTAGATTACTATTTTATGCAAATTCAAAAATCTATATTGGCAAGGCACGCATGTATACGTATTATTTTAATTAATATATTTTCAGAAAAATGTTTTATTTATCGGCAATCATTTGTCGAAAATGTTGAAGTACTATGGTTAGATCTTCTGCAACGATTTATTTTCTTTTTTAAAAACATCAATGCAAAGAAAATGAAAAAATCAATGCAATAGAATGTAAGCGCGGATGTGTTTACATTCCTTTCGTACTTCTAATATTGTATCTCACTAATAGAATAACAAAGGAGTGTAATACACAAGCCTTTCTAGTACCAAATATACATTATGTCCGGATCATCTCACTAATTTATAAATAAAATATATCCCACTAACATCTGAAATAATACAACATATGATGATGCTACAACATCAAAATATAAAC
>MKEJ01086214.1:0-11392 GCA_001753735.1 Embelia ribes | reverse complement strand
TTGGTTCCTAAATTTTGAAAACCAACAAGAAGTATATCATAAACTGATATTTTCAATTTCAGATTCGAAGGTATCCCCTCGAAGGCCAAGTTGATTCTCTCGTCTGAGAAGCTAATCAAAGAGGGGTTTAGCTTCAAGTACGGGATCGAAGATATCTATGACCAAACTTTGGCTTACTTTAAGGCCAAGGGGCTTTTGCAGAAGTGAAGTCCCTTTAAGTGCTTATGCCCTGTGTTTACATATGCTTATCCAATAATTGCATATTTGTTTCCAATATTAGCCGCGGTTGCTGAAATATGAGTATCGAAACATGTTTGGCTTATTTGTTGTGAGCATTGTAAAAGTATGAAGCTGGTTGTTTTATGGTGTTAAGCCATCTTTTATTTAAGCATTATTATGTTGCAGTGCTGTCTGCAATTTATGAAATTATGCTTTTCTCATAAATATCCGAAAATTAAAAATTCAAGGTTTACAAGAGTATCTTGGCAAGAACAACCAAACGAAGCCTATAACTGTGTCACTGGTACTCCGTATCTCACTAAAATGTGGGCGATTACGGATATATTGTTTTTAGTTTTCTGACCTTTGACGTTGTGGAAATACAATCCACAATAGACATTGTCATAAACCGTAACTAGAGCGTTCAAATGAAGTCGATTGACGTACAAAAACCTAGAAAACGGCTAAAAAGCTACCAGTAAAGGATTCGCTCAAACAACTTGTATACTCTTCCGTAATGGATCTTGCGGCTCTAGTTCTCAATCACTGACTTAAGCATCATAAGACTCTCCATCAAATAAACAAGTTGTGCCAGCCGACACTTATAACGACTGGGGTATATATACCTTAATAGTCGCTTTCGTTCTCCACATTGCACTAGGTGCAAATTTCATCCCCTTCGCGGTATTTTTGGAATATGAAAAATTAGGCGAAAAAAATATATCATTCTAAACACTAATTTACTCTGATGATTCAGGACCACTCATGTCATTGTTTCAAAATATGAGGACCATATCTGGTTCTATTAAAACTGTAGGTAGTAAAATAGAATCTCTGTTCAAATTACGGGGACCATTAATGTAAAACGACACCGTTTCGCACAACATCATTAGCTCCCACTGTCAAGTGGAGATACACCGAGAGAGAGAGAGAGAGAGAGAGATGGCGGGGAAGAAGAAAGCGACGATGACGCTCAAGGATTTCCATGGCGGCTCCATCCCCTCCAATATCCCTCTCCCCTCTGCTCCCGGCATGTAAGGAAATTACCCTTTTACCCCTCTCTCCCCTTCACCTTTTATTCAATCCATTTTTTTTAATTAAAAAAGAAATCCCCTATTTGAACCCTCACAGATCAATTTCTATCAAAACTAGCTCTATTTCATCATACCCATATAGTATACTGATACTTAAAAAAAAAAAATCCTCAATTTGAACTCTCACAGATCAATTGCTATCAAAACTAGCTCTATTTCATCATACCCATATTGTATTTGTATCTATGGATGCTTTTAATTTCGTATCAGCTTATGCCCATAATTTGTATTGACAGTTATATTTAATTTCGTGTATTATTAATTGGTGGATCTGATAGTAGAAACCATAATGTTACTTTCCCCAATTTTCCAGCTATTTAATTTCGAAGCTATTTGTATAGCTGTGTTTGATTTTATGTATATCATTAAATTGATGCATCCGGTAGTAGAAACTAGAAACCCTAGTGTAAATTTCCGTCAAAACAAACTCAACCTTATCATATACATGTCTGTTATTTAGTTTGATATCAGCATTTTTCACATCGTATATGTATATACAGTTGTGTTATAAAAGTAATTGGTGGATCGTGTAATACAACCCTATTGTTATTTCCTCAATATTCAGTTATATCTATTTTTAGTTTTGTTTGGTTGCAGATTTTTAGTAAAAAAAGCCAGCTTATCTTTAACTAATAAAAATTTGATGCATCAAGCTTGAAACTTTCCGCTTATTTAAGCCAAATCAACATGAAAGCTTAGCTTAAAAAATAAATAGTCAAATGCAATCTAGCTTTTAAGCAAAAAATCTGAAAAGTTGGAGCTTATAAGCTGCAACCAAACCATCCTTTTTTATTCATAGAAGCATATTCCCAAATCCTATTTTTTCGTATAGCTGTGTTTGAATTTCATATGTATCATTATATTGATGGAGCTGTTTGTAGAAAGTAGAAACCCTCTTGTAAAATTTCTCCTTGTATTTTATTACAGGTCCGTGAGGCACATGGATCGACCCGTTTTCGAGCGCCCGGGTCCGTGGGGAGCCCCCATGGGTAGATCCGACCACCGGTTACAACCTGGATCTGCTGGTTCAGTGAGGAACAACTTCAATGACAAGGTGCCCTTTTTGGGCCCCAATGCTCATATTGGCCGTAACTTTGACGAGGATGAGAGGAAGCCCTTGGATGGGGGGACTGGGCCCCGTAGGGTGGTCAGTGATGACAGCATCCGCCCATTTCCAACATGTGGTGAGGTGACAAAATCTGATTACTCAGCCTCATTCAGGCAGCCACCTAGTCAGCAGTTGTCCAGTGCTAGTCCGAATTCTTATGCTGGTAGGGCTTCTGAAGCAGCTCATGGTGGGACCGGTTCGAAATTTGGTGGGAATGGTGGGAGTGCAGGTCCTGGGCCTTACCCAAACGTGTGGGCTATGAGGAAGGAGGCGGTGGGTGTTGCTGAGCTGCCGTCTGCTACATGGTTGGGTCCCGATGCTGCCACGAAGTTAGCTCACGCCAGTGCTCTTGACAAGGTTTCCTCTGGAAGATGGCAATCTACTAAGCAGCCGATTCATCACCCAGCAAATGTCGAACCCATTAGACATGGTGAAATAGAGAGAAGCTACCGTTCAGCTGATGTGGCAAGTGATATGGAATATCAAGATGCCATGTTGGCAAGGCAAGTGGAGAGGAGTTTAGCTGTAGATGACGGGATTCATGGTGGTGGAGAGGAAATTCCTTCCTATGAGAAGGCAAGGTCTCCTTTATACCCTGATAAAATTGAGTTGGTAACTCCATCACTATATATTTCAGAACAACCGGAACGACCTAAACTGAAGTTGCTTCCGAGGTCCAAGCCACTGGATAATTCGGAGCCACCCATTGATCATAACCAGGTAAATTAGGTTTGGAAATGCTATGTTTTGTTACATTACATTTTGCTCTTGGGATTTATCTCTCATTCTATGCACTTGGATTTTGTGATTTGTAGGGTTACCACCTGCCACAAAATAATGACCATGTTCATAAGGTTACCGAGTCCTATGAAACTGTAAACCATTTAAAGTCTGGGTTGACTCTAGCTGATAGCGGTAGTCTGGCAGTTGAGCGGCCTAAGTTAAACTTGAAGCCGCGGTCTCAGGCTTTCGAACAAGTGGAAGAAACAACTGAGAAAGGAAGGTAGGCAACAAGCCTAATTGCTGTTTGGATATTTAATAGTATGTTTTCTTTTTCTGCTTGGTTTTGTCAATTTTGGTTTGCATTCGTTTATTTAACTTGTTATGCTGCAAGCCTGGAAAGTGCAAACAGTGGAAAGCAGTAATTGATTGAGCAAGATGTGTATTGGTATTTCTTTTGAGCATATCTGGAATTTTCGTTTAAGTTGTATACACTCGTGAATAGTGGACCCTAGCACTACAGGGCTTGTTTGCAAATTATATAGAATAACTTCCTCCTTGATTTACGTTCATTCTGAAGTTATATATGTATATATATATATATATATATATATATATATATAGGTAGGACGTTTGACATTGTGGATAAGAACAGGCAGGATATGAACCTTCCAAATGAGATTGTACCCTTTGACTCTCTTCAGAGGTGATCATGGATGCTACTTAAACTGAAGCTTATTATGGTCTGGAATTATTGATTTACAAGATTTATACACTGTATATATATTTTTTTACGTTATTGCTCCCCTAGTGATGTTTTATCTCCAGTAGCACTATACTAAATTTGTTCTTTATTCTCTACTTATTACTAATTCATGTTATATATGCTCCTCTTGCCAAGAGATTGTTGTAGATTGAGTCATTGGGCACACTTTCTACTATGCCTTCGTAATGCGTCCTGTTGTTTACGCAATTGTCTAGACTATTTCTGCCTTGACAGGGGATTGCCTTTCTTGGTCTTTCTTTTGTTTCTTTTTCTCTCCTTAGTTCTTTTATGACAAAATTTCCGTGACGTTCAGGAACACTGTATTTGGTGGTGCACGACCAAGGGAACTGGTATGTATATTGCCCTGTTATGATGTTTCTGTTGATTAATTATTATTATTATTTTCCTGTGATAAGCATTTGCGTTGATATGACTTCATGTACATGACAGCATTTGCTTGGTTGGGTCTTATCAGGTGAAAAAACATGGTAAGCAGTAGCCTGTTGTTTGGTAAACTAAAAAAAAGAAAGATTATTGATTCATTTTTATCCGGTGGGTGCAATGGCAAAAGAACCAATGTGTTTCTTACTTTTAATATGTGAAACAGCGTTTGCTAATAAGCACGGAGACCAAGACAGCATACTTACAGGCTTGTAGGCTTATTATGTCATTTCTTTGTTTGTCATACCGTGTTGAATAGCTCTTAGAATTTAGAACCATGTTTATTTTAGCAGTTTGCTGATTTTGGTACTCATTTTCGTCTACACATCATATCTGTTCTCCTCAATTGTTTCCTTCTTTAGTTATCACTTTTCGGTTTTAAAAAGTTGGCTCAAGTTGATGTTAGTTTGATTGCATGACTGTTTCGTTCCCAGGTACTAAAGGAACGAGGCGTTGATGATATTATTGTCAACAATCATGATGTGGTCCAACCTCACAATAGGTATTAAATTTTCTTAGGGTTCGTTTGGTTGCAACTTTTAAGTAAATAAGCCAACTTATTTCTATCTAATAAAAAAACTGGATGCACCAACCTTAAGACTTCCAACTTATTTAGGCGAAATAACAAATAAGCTCAGTTTAAAAACAATACAACCAAACTTGGTCAAACTTTTAAGTAAAAAAACCGATAAATTGCAACCAAACAAGCCCCATATTTGTAGCTTCAATTGTTAAGAGTCTAAAGTCTGAACTGTATTCCGCTATGACCTATTTTCAAGATCAATAGGTAGTAAAGGTACATGACTGTAAGTGACAATTCCAATGCAACAATACAAAAAACAGAACACTTTACAGATTGCATCTTACGTGAGTTATAAGCTAGCCAAAGATAAGTACCTTTGATGATCCGGACGTTTTTCAGATGCTTCGGCAATTACTCAGTTTGGTTGAAGAACAACATGCTACAAAAAACAAAGAGATAATAATAACATAATATTAAAAATACTATGAGATAAAAAAAAAAAGGTAGAAAATTTCTCAATTTTTAGGTAGCAGGGGAGCCCATAAGCTAATGTATTGTAGGATCGACCATTGGAGAATATTATTGATCCTAATATTATTGATTGGAGGATTAACCGTTGGTTAATTTTTCAAAATAAGTTTGAAGTTTCGGTAGGAGAGGTTCACTGACATGGATGGTAATGTCACTTAGACCTTAGCCAGACTCAATCAAAACTACCTCGAACAGTAGAATTATAGATTGCAGGGCCTAAAAATATCGAAGTTTTCGTAAAATCACACTGTCCAACGTGCATACAATGGCATTCGAACATAATTGCTTCATCACGATGGTGAATTCTTTTAGATTTTTCCTTTACCTTGATCTGTGTTCTGTTGTATGTGTACGTTATGTGAACTAATCCATCAGTGGACTGAATCACAGCCGGATAAGAGAACTCCATCCCTGTTGTCTCCTCCAATGTCAACACCTCATCCCACGAATCCCCATCATCTTTTGAGACGGCAACTTTGAGAACGCCTCTGGACACTGTGTTGTAAGCAAGCACAAGTCGACCATCGGCTAATTTTGTCCCATCAATCCCTACAAATTAAGGAAGGGCATCAACAATCAAGAAATAAAGGGACAGAAAATGCATACAAACGTAATAAAACGTACTAGTTTATGAAAATTTCTTTTAATATTAACTTAGAGCACCAGCCAGGAGTCGTTTTCTTTGATGAGGTAAGAAAAAAAAATCAAAATATGAAACCTACCCATTCTAATCACAAAAACATATTTCTCGCATTTGAGATAATTTGCAAATGGGAACCTTTAAAAAAGACAAATCAATCAAAATGTGAAAATCACAAAAAGTGTAATGCTACATGCAGGTAAAGTGATCAAAATCCATGCATAGAGAAGCACTATGCAGCAAAGGTACATTACTAATGCAAGATTTTAATCATTACGAGTTTACTACGCAGAAATTCTGTACAAATAACATTTATCAAAGATTGGAGAAAGTAAAACCATGTAGGCATCCTAAATCATTGATAAATCATTATCAATAAGCAGCCAGATGAAATCATCACAAAGAAAAGGGGGAACGTAAAAGCAAAGTAGCTACCATTTTTTCACTTTTTTTTAAAGTGAAAGTGTATATCGTAAAAGTAATAATAAGGCACAATAACTGAATTTGACGTGGTGTCACTTTTACCTGAATTTGGGTTAGGTAGTTCAGTAGGTTTAGCGAAACTCCAGCTCAGCCCACCATCAAGGGATTCTGACATACAGACTCGATCAATTCCGTCAAAGGATCTCAATAGAACACGCAGCATCCCATTTGCAGTCTCATACGGTACTGGTTGGATCACACTGAGGGTTTCGTGTTCAATATATATTGGTCCATACTTCTTCCACGACTTACCAGCATCTGCAGTCATCTGCTTCACATGACAAGTCATATGATACGAATCAGAAATCCACTCAAAATTTCAATATCATTCTTTGTTTGAGATTTGTTCCCTTGTATTTTGACATCATCTTGCTGTCGCCACTTTCAGCTAAATGGTGCATAAGTTTTGAAAGAGAAGTTGTGCTAAGTGAAAAGTATGTGAAGGGATAAGAAAGTGCAGTTTAACTCCCAAGCTGTTTTCCATTAAAGATAAACATAATAAGAAAACTTGGGAAAACCTAAGCATGATAGTGAAATTTAAGGGGTAAAGTCAAAGTTCTGTGGTTATAATTCACCCTTAATTAGTTTGTTTTTTAACAACCTCCATCCATGCCCCCCAAGAATTCCAACTTTCTACGGAAGATCCACAGAGCAAGGTGCCATTTGCTAGCAAGATAGGCTGTAGCACAAAAGACATTACCATTAGGAGATCCCAATATTGTGTATATTATATTAATGAACATTTTTGCTCACTTTATTCGTACCTTGTTCTTACTGGGGCCTAAGATACCAGGAGGAAGTTGTTCTCGGTCCGTCCAAGTTACACCGTTATCATAAGACCGCTTCATGCTTCCACTCCATCTGAGATCTTAGTTTAATATATCAAGAAGAGCAAGTGCATTGATAAAACCACTCTTGTTTGTTTATGAAGATTTACGTGATGGGTAGCTCTAGGTGAGGGGATCCATACTTTGATACAAAGTTTGATATTAGAATGCATTAATGCAATCACAATATTAACAGCATGGTTTCATTTTCTTTTCAGTATGTAAGAACATATGGTAGTGAAAGGGCCAAGAAAAATACAAAATTCAAGGCCGAATATATAAGCATTGGAGTAAGGAACAATGCACATTGAAAGACACAAGCAGCTGGAACAAGTCTTAATAAAGACACACTAGCCTAGCAACTAAAAGAACATTACCTCTCAGATAACCTCAATACTAATAGATTAGCAGCATGGTACAAGGGCATAAATGCTTCTATTTACTTAACATACATATCCTGCTCAAATATTAGGTAAACCTATTCTTGTACATTTCCTCATGAGAAGCAAAGCCATGGTTAAGGACTTCCACACGCTAAGACTAATATTGATGTAAAAATGAGCCAGAATTCAGATACTAAAAAATAAACTTACTTTTGGACTTCCAGGCCGATTTTGTAAAACACAAGCAACTCATTCGATGGGAGCTTAAATAGAACTGGGTTCCACATTGAAACATTGGTTTCTTCATCAACAATAACGGGATTGTGCCAAGAACCATTCTACAAAAGCATTCTGCTTTATGAGTTTATGCCAAAATGTTTCACTGGTATGCAAGTTTAGGAGGAACTTCAAATTCTAACAGGACCAATGTTTTAGAAACACAAAAATAATTTGAGGTACGAAGAAAATTGTACTGCTTTTTTAATGGAGGACATGCCATTAACAATCATCAGAAAATAGGGTTAACTGAACACGTGTTGGAACGTTTTTTGATTTATTCTTTACAACTGGAGGCCATTTGGTTGATAGTTCTAGTCTGTGGTTCTAAAAGATAAAGACCAAAAAAAAACACAATCTTGGAGAACCAAATTTTCTAACTTTGGGGTTTCTGAACTGGTTCAGTTTTGTGACACATTCTCTTTCAACTTTCTCCCTTTCTTTCTAAACTCTTCAGTTTTCTTGTCTGTGCAAGTCATTTTTTTGTTGGATGACAAACTGATTAGTCCTATCGGTCATTACTTAAATTCCAATTAAAAACATTTGGACAACTATGCTCACAATTATATATGTGTATATGTAGGAACTGAATGGGTTAACCATGAGATACAATTACCTTAAAAATCTGCGACCAAATTTTCACATCACCCGCTCCCTCATATGAACCCCCAAAATAAGCCACCACAAAATGATCTTTATCAACCTTCAGGAACCAGAATAAGTGAGAAAATAACTTATTTTTGTGACTAAAGCTCCATTGAAAAATGATATTTCCGAGAAAATCAAATCTTACCTCAACAATTGTAGAAGCATGACAACTATTGAAAGGAGCTGAATTTGCAGCGAATGTGAACTCCGCTAGCAAAGGCCCCCAAGTGCTATTATCCTTGCTGTTAGAGTGATCCTGGCTCATTCTTCCCGTGGCGTTTGCACGCACTCCACTTAATTCACTGTACATAGTTTTAACTCATCATTAGTTTCCATTCCAACATGTATGCAAGTTTATTTCCACAACTATATCTTTATTCATCACATGTGATAGATTCTATAAGACGAATTGGCTATAATGTTTTTTAAAAAAAAAAAGAAAAAAATTTGAAATATCTTTCTAAAAATTCTATAGAACCAGCTCTCTGAATAGATTCTGCGCAATATACCATTTTTGAAACCTGAAAACAGTTTCTATAACAGTTGTGAATGTGATGCTCTTATATCTTGTCCCTAAAGCCAAAGCATTGCTAATTATCAAACATTGGACAATTTAATAACCACTTGGGTTTGTCTGGTTGCAGGCTGTTGGCTTTTACACTAAAAAACCAGCTTTTTATTGGATAGAAAAGAAAACTTAACCAATCCAGCTGATAGCTTCCAGCGAATTTCCAGAAAAGGCAACAAGCCTAATTGAAAAACCAATCTTCCAAAAGCACAATAACTCCTATGCAAAATAGCTGAACTTAAAAGCTACTTAATTAGTTATCACACAAACAATGTAATTAACTCATTAGGGTTTGTTTGGCTTCAAACTTTTAGCTTTGAAGTAAAAAAACAACCGAGCTTTTCTAAAATTGAGGAAAAAGTAATCTCATAGTTTCAACTAATTTTTGCCAAAATAGCAAAAACATTTAATTTTAATAGCCAATCAGCCAAAAGGACAAGTTTTAAGCAAGAAAAAGAAAACAATTGAACTTAAAAACTGCTACCATACAAGCCCTTTAGTTTCTATTGTAAATTCATCCTTGAGATTTAACAAAGCAATCCAAAAACAGATGAGCATATGACCTGTCAAGCAAGAAGTTAACGGGACGAATCGGGGTCCGAGAATACGAAACGAAACCCGAACCCAACAATCTATGTGTAGAGCTGGAACTGATTCCAAACCAAGAAGATGTGGAAATGAAACACAACAGCACCACAAACAAGAACAGCAAGTAAAACATCACAAGAACAAAGGTAGAAGCAGATTTACACATTATAACAGAACAAAAATGTAGATAGATAAATAAATTAACTGAAGCAGGAGTATGATAAAATGTGACATTAAATACTAATTTTAGTCAAAATCAAAATGCAAAATTGTTTAGATAGAAAGCGATTGTAAAGCATTTGCCACTTTGAGATCTTACTTTATTGAGCAGTTAGGGTTAGTGGTTTACTAAATCTAAACTTATATGATATAAACATTTATGGTGTGTATTATTATATCTGAGTGTTGGTATAAATAATCACAGGGCTTAGTTGACTACCATGGATTATGGAAGAGAGAGAGAGAGAGAGAGAGAGATTGTTTTTTCTTTATCTGGGAAAATGCAAGGCGGCCCAAATTTAAGCATTTAAAATTATAAATTAGGAGCTCAACCAAAACAGCTCTTCTTTAATTAATACAAAACTGCAATTAAAACAGCTATTCTTTTATTAATACAAAAATACAACTTAAAGTTTCTCCTAAAAACCGCCTTACAAATTTCTTTACAGGTGCATAAATTATTGCACATTTTGATTGGGCAATTTTTTTATAAGATTTTAAAATATAATAGTTTAATATTTTTATGTGACAAGAATATCAAAATTTCCTCTCATATTATACTTTAAAATATAAATTTAATATTATTAAATTATCATATTTTAAAATTTTCTGAAAATAAATGTCCGATTAGAATGTACAATAATTTGTGAATATCAATTTTAATTAATGGTTCAAAACATTGGCTATGCCTATGATGAACCCTTGTGTTAATATAGTTAATAAAAAAAAAAATTGCCCTTTGTACGAAAGTTGACTCCAATTATAAATACATGCTATGCCAGTATTTCTATATAAATTTCTAAATTTATTAAAATATTATATGATCCATCCTATCTCTCCTAAAATTTATTTTATCAATCCGACCCCAAAAACCATTATACATTTTCTTTTCCTGTTATAAAAGAGAATTCATCCATGATGTTTCCTCTATTTTTCATTCCAAATATATCCTTAGGTAGCAATAAAATTACAAGCAATTTTCACCCACTTAAATATAAATAAAGGGTAAAAAAAAGTAATTATTAATTTTTTAATTAATCTAATATTTAATGAAAGAACCTTAAATACCTTTTGTGATTGTTGTCATTGAAGAGTAAAATACGGTTTATGATTGTGGTCAGTGAAGAGTCAATTAATATCCCTCACCACTACCACAAATTATCATAATTTGGCTAATTGAGTAAAAACACGTTTGGTATTTCTATATCCGCTACATCTTATTTACCTATCTTTAGCGGGAACAAAATTTAGGTTTCTGAACCTGAAATTTGGATACCCTATTCAAATTACCCGAAATTTGAGTTCGGATTCAAATTTTTTTTTTTCCAAAAATTTGGGTAATTTGGGTTCGGGTAATT
>MKEJ01086204.1:4235-17911 GCA_001753735.1 Embelia ribes | reverse complement strand
ATTTGGATCTAGATGGAATCTAAGTTTCCACTTCCAATGCTAGAATTACTAAACAACAAACGTAAAAAAATAAATAAAAGTTTTTTTTTATCAATAAAAATAAACAAAAGTTGGGGAAACAAAAAAAGGAACAAAAAGTAGATACCAAGCCCAAAGCAAAGTTTTCTTTCAGAAGAAGAAACGGAACAAAACCTCTATAAATATCTCTCTCGTTCTCCGCTATCTCTCTCTCTCTCTCTCTCTCTCTCCGTATACCTTGCTTGCTGCATCAACAATGTCTGATCAGCCCGAATCATCCCAATCGTAAGCTCCCAAGCTTAGAAATTCCAGTTTAGGGTTTTTAGTTGCAACTTTTAGATTCTAATTTTTCGTTTTAAACTCCCATGCTTAGCAAATCCAATCTAGGGTTTGATTTTCAACTTTTAGATTCTAATCTTCATTATATTTTGATTGTCCAAATAGTAAGCTCCCGTGCTTAGCAAATCCAATTTAGGATTTTGAGTTTCAACTTTTAGATTCTAATTTTTGTTTCTGTTTTAATCATTCGAATTGTAAGGTCACGGCCATTGCAATTCCAGTTTATGGTTTTCAATTTCAACTTTTAGATTCTGATTTTTTGTTAAGAGTTTTCCTCTGTTTTTCAATTTCAACTCTCAGATTCTGATTTTTTTGTTAGAGTTTGCCTCTTTGTGTTTTTCAATTTCAACTCTTTGAAAACTCATTTTTTAGCGTCTGTTTTTTAGATTCTGAATTTTTGAGGTTTTATTTTATTTTATTTATTATTATTTTTTTGGGTGGTAAACTCCCGGGCTTCAACTTTTAAATTGTGGTTTTTGTTTTGTTTATTTTATTTTTCCTTTTTGTCAATTTCAACTTTTAGATTTAGATTTTTGGTTTGAGGGTTTTTTTTCCTTTGCGTTTTATTTACCAGGACAGCGGTTCCAGTTTATGTTTTTCAATTTCAGCTCTTCGATTCTAACATCTAGTGTTTCTTTCTTCTTTTTTTTTTGGCTTTTGGTAAACACCCTGGCCTAGCTATTCCAGATTAGAGTTTCTTTCAACTTTTAAATTCTGATTTTTGTTTTTGTTTTTTCGCAGAAAGGGGACAAAGAGGGATTTCAGTACAGCAATACTGGAAAGGAAGAAGGCTGCAAATAGGCTGGTGGTGGACGAGGCCGTCAACGATGATAACTCCGTGGTGGCACTCCACCCCGACACCATGGAGAAGCTCCAGCTTTTCCGTGGTGACACCATCCTGATCAAGGTTTACATTTGATCCCTCCTTTTGTTTGTTTTTATTTTATTTATTTACATGGTTGTATTAAGTGGTTGGCTTTAGGGTATGTGTTGATTGGATGTATGGATCCTATATATGTGTTCTGGTATTTCGCTCTGCTTCTTGATTGAATCAATTTAACTGTTTATTAGGTTATGTGTAGGGTGTGGTATTTTTTAAGGTTGTATTATTGTGGATTGTAAAAGGTATTGGCTTTGGGTTTGCATTGATTGAATTTAGGAATGCTACTTGTTTGGGTAGAGCTTCTGAGCTCGGATTATTTTCTATTTTAGCAGGCTGGGTAGTATCTCATTGTGAGTTTTCAAGTTGAGGTTTTTTGCTTTTTACCTGGAAAAAGCTTTTAGTTTAATCTATATACATCTAGTTCTTTAATTGGCTTTGAAAAAGCTAGCTTTATTTTCAATAATAATAGTTAAAACCAAACAAACCCTTACATTGTTGGGGTTTTCTGCTCTGAACCTTAATTGAATTATATTAAGTTGTTTTTTTTGGCATTCTGGATGGATACAATATGTGGATAGTATTAACTAATGGTGGCTTTAGGTGGTGGCTATGTGAATTGCGTTGCTCCAATTTTTGGCATGCTATATATGTTGTGGAGAATTTTGTTATTTGCACTAATTCACCTTGATTGAATCATTTAAGCTGTTTATAGTTATAGGTACTGCAGGGGTGAGATTAATAAGTTAGGTTCTGTGTTCGATTTGATACTTTGATTGGTAGATCAATGTGGGTTCTACGAATAACAACGTGATGGTTGGACAAATATCAACAATTATCATTGTTCGAAACTTCATATGATTTGGTTTGGTTTTGGCACTTTTGTTTGTTGGAAGTAATCTAGGCTTGCTATCCTTTTGCTTTGAGTTGAAGGGAGTGAGATTTATTGTTGTCTTAGCGTATATTTTTTTATGGGCAGATTCATGTAGGTGGAACAAATTACTTTGGGATAGTTTCTCCGAATCCACCTTGTAGTTGGGTTAAAGTGGGTAGTTGATTGTTTTCTGTTGGTCTGGGTTTGTTTTGATTTAGTTGATTCAGTTTCTTTTGGTGCTCTTGTTTGCAAGGAAGGTTTTACTTAAAGGATTGATTTCTGATATAGCCATACTACATTTTATCATTGCGTTGCAATTTTTCTAGAGTGACATGTCTGTTACTATACGTCATATACAGTTGAAGTTACTAAGTACTGTTCTGTTATGGTTTGATATTTCTGATGGATAGATTCACACGGTGTTATGAATTACTTTAGGATAACTGAACTGAGTCCTTATTCATGATCAAAACATCAAGTCATGAAAATTATGACTAAAAGTTCAAGTCATGAAAAATTCAACTTGGGAGACTTGATTTTGATATTTAGTGTTGGAATCATAAAAATGATAAATGGAAACTGACCTTGGGTAAATTTTTTATTTTTTATTTTTTATTTTTACAATGCGGTAATTGTATTTGAAAGCTTTCGTTTTTGAGTTGTCTAATTTTTGCTTTAGTTTTTTGATTTAAGTCTATGTTTTAACACACATTTTTTCAATCATTGATTCTCAGGGCAAGAAAAGAAGAGATACGATCTGCATTGCTCTTGCTGATGAAACTTGTGATGAACCAAAGATCAGGATGAACAAGGTTGTCAGATCAAATCTAAGGGTCAGACTTGGTGATGTAGTCTCCGTGCATCAGTGTGCTGATGTTAAATATGGGAAGCGGGTGCACATTCTTCCTATTGACGACACTGTTGAAGGGGTCACTGGAAATCTGTTTGACGCCTACTTGAAACGTAAGTCTCTAGATGTCTCAGACCATTCTACATGCCTTATATTTTGTTACCACGAACTAAATATTTCACTCTTAATACTTTATCTTTATCTATATGCTTATAATGTATTTTAGGGCACTAATCTTCCTTATGAGAACATGTAATTATGATCATATTTATGTTACTGTTTTGCATGACCATGCTCTTTGAAACACATGTTCCCAGGCATGTCTCTTTATTATGTATTCCTGCATCCATATGAAGTGTGAAAAGGTGCTTGTAGTGAGTTTCCTATTTTGGTGTCATTCTGACTTCAGTCAATGTCTGAACATGTTGTGCTTTGAAAGTAATCATTTGAAACGCAACCTTTGTATATCCCTTTATTGCATGATAATTGCTATTTCTTGGGAGTAGAACTTCTTTACTCTTAAAAGCCCTTAAGCATATTGTGATCTTATACTGATCACCTGTTAATTATTTCTGCAGCTTATTTCCTTGAGGCATACCGTCCTGTGAGAAAGAATGACCTTTTTCTCGTAAGGGGTGGAATGAGAAGTGTAGAATTCAAGATTATTGAGACTGATCCTTCTGAGTACTGTGTGGTTGCCCCTGACACCGAGATATTCTGTGAGGGGGAACCCGTGAGGAGGGAGGACGAGGACAGGCTAGATGAAGTTGGTTATGATGATGTTGGTGGTGTTCGTAAACAGATGGCACAGATTCGTGAGTTAGTGGAGCTTCCATTGAGGCATCCCCAACTCTTCAAGTCAATTGGTGTTAAGCCACCTAAAGGTATTCTGCTGTATGGACCTCCAGGATCTGGAAAGACATTGATAGCACGAGCTGTTGCTAATGAAACTGGGGCTTTTTTCTTCTGCATCAACGGTCCTGAGATTATGTCAAAGTTGGCCGGAGAGAGCGAAAGCAATCTCAGGAAAGCATTTGAGGAAGCAGAGAAGAATGCACCTTCCATTATTTTCATTGATGAGATAGACTCGATCGCCCCAAAGAGAGAGAAGACTAATGGAGAAGTTGAGAGGAGAATTGTTTCTCAGCTGTTGACACTCATGGATGGACTCAAATCCCGTGCTCATGTCATTGTCATTGGTGCGACTAACCGTCCGAATAGCATTGACCCAGCATTGAGAAGGTTTGGGAGATTCGATAGGGAAATAGACATTGGTGTTCCAGATGAAGTGGGCCGGCTTGAGGTCCTTCGCATACATACTAAGAATATGAAGCTCTCTGAAGATGTATGATCACACAATCAAGCCCTTTTTTCCATTCTAGACTAGAATAAAAATGTATTTTTTTTGCTAGCTATGAGATGTTTCTGCTTTTCTTATTTAGAAAAGAAAGGAAAGTAAAAGCAATCCAATCATTAGCTAGCATGAAAAAAACCTTGAATTTTGTGAAGGTTGAAATTTTTTGACATCTTGTAAAATTTATGCAGGTTGATTTGGAAAAAATTTCGAAGGAGACACATGGTTATGTTGGAGCTGATCTGGCAGCTTTGTGCACTGAAGCTGCACTTCAATGCATCAGAGAGAAGATGGATGTGATTGATTTGGAAGATGAGACTATAGATGCCGAGATACTCAACTCTATGGCTGTCACAAATGAACACTTCTCTACTGCTCTCGGAACAAGCAACCCATCTGCTCTTCGTGAAACTGTAAGCAATACTTTGTTTTGGTGGATGTTTTATTTGATTTTGAGTTTCTACCTTGTCTTGTTTTATTTTTCGTCCCTGATTTTGGTTTTCTCAATTACAGGTTGTTGAAGTGCCCAATGTCAGTTGGGAAGATATTGGAGGACTTGAGAATGTCAAGAGAGAGCTACAGGAGGTAATTGTTTTTTTTTTCCAGCCCTAGCCACCCACTTATATTTCAGGATCAGTTACTCTTTTTTATTTAGAACTGTTTGAATTGGTTTTAATTGTACTTTTCTCTTTTCATGTAGACTGTTCAATATCCTGTGGAACATCCTGAGAAGTTTGAGAAGTTTGGTATGTCACCTTCAAAAGGAGTTCTTTTCTACGGTCCACCTGGATGTGGAAAAACTCTATTAGCCAAGGCGATTGCCAATGAATGCCAGGCGAACTTTATTAGTATCAAGGGCCCTGAACTACTTACAATGTGGTTTGGAGAAAGTGAGGCCAATGTGCGAGAAATATTTGATAAGGCTAGAGGGTCTGCTCCTTGTGTCCTTTTCTTTGATGAGCTCGACTCAATTGCTACTCAGGTTTGTGTTTCTGGTTTTTGCTGAATCTGTTTTAGTTGACATATGCTTTGCTCAAATAATGAAGTTTATTTTTGTTCCATCCAAAAGCTACAAAGTATTTTTTTCTGAAGCAAGCCAAGATCTCACTACTGCATATATCAGAACATGTTACAAAGCCTTCTATCTGGATTAGTGTTTCTTTGTGGTTTTTAAGTTTCTTGAAACATTTTTTGAATGTGCCTGAAATGTTTTCTGGACTCCTTTTCTTGGCAACTGGGACATTATTATGCCGGATTGGACATTTGATACTTTGGTTTTGTTGCCATCGCTCATTACTTGTCTTGTTTTTGTGTAGAGAGGAAGCAGTGTTGGTGATGCAGGTGGTGCCGCTGATAGGGTTTTGAATCAACTTCTCACTGAGATGGATGGAATGTCCGCAAAGAAAACTGTTTTCATAATTGGTGCTACAAACAGGCCTGATATTATCGACCCTGCCCTTTTGAGGCCTGGCCGTCTCGATCAGTTGATTTACATCCCTCTTCCTGATGAGGAATCTCGGTTCCAAATTTTCAAGTCTTGCTTGAGAAAATCTCCTATTTCTAAGGAAGTTGACCTGAGGGCCCTTGCTAAGTACACTCAGGGCTTCAGTGGTGCTGATATTACAGAAATCTGCCAGCGGGCTTGCAAGTATGCCATTCGGGAAAATATTGAAAAGGTCGGTTTTTTAATCTTCTATTTCAGTTCTAGACCACTTTGTCGAATTTGTCTTTTATTTGGTTCTGCTTGTCAGTCTTTCAGAATGATGCTATTTGAGTTAATTTTTGTTCAACACAGAAAATAAAAAATAAAATACAAAAATACAAAAAAAAAAATAATAAATTAGGATTTGTTTTCCCCTTGGTTTCTTAACGGAACCTCTCTTCCAAGGGTAGGTTTGTTATTGCAACTGATAATTAGCATGTTCGTTGTTGAGATTTGTAAATATGAATACAAGCTTAATTTTGAACTTGTAAATATGTGCCAGGATATTGAGAGGGAAAAGAGGAGAAGCGAGAACCCGGAGGCCATGGAAGAGGATGTTGAAGATGAGGTGGCGGAGATCAAGGCTGCTCACTTCGAAGAATCAATGAAGTATGCACGAAGAAGTGTGAGCGATGCAGACATTCGCAAGTACCAAGCCTTTGCGCAGACATTACAGCAATCTCGAGGGTTTGGCTCTGAATTCCGATTCTCTGAGCCCACTGGAGGAGCCACAACTGGTTCCGACCCTTTTGCAGCACCCACGGGTGGGGCTGATGAAGATGACCTCTATAGTTAATTATTTTCTTCTAAAAAAATTTGTCTTGTCTTTCACTAAATATTTATTTCCGTAAGTCTAAATACTTGTATAATTGTTGGATTCTTCCCTTTACCGTGCGAGTGAAGGCTCCTACGTTGTGTTCCTAGGCATAATTGGATTTTCTTTAGCTGATCGATGGATAATTATTTAAAAATTTATGTATAATATTGAAATATCTTGGATCATTGTTTCGTACCTAATGTTTTCTAAAAGTGAGGCCTGATTATGTTGAAAACGGATTGAATTTGGGTATTCTACTGTTTTCTGTTGCATTTATTTTGAAATCTAACTTTTGTGCTTGGAGGCAAGGGTATTCGATTTTTGAGTTAAAAAGATGAATTCATTTTTTTTAAAATCATTTTGTTGTTGGTTTTTTCTGTTTTGCTATTAGCTACTTTTCACAAAGCTTTATATCAAAAACAGGTTACAGCAGAGCAGATGCAGCTTGAATGTCACAGGCATAGTTCGAAATTCTTGAATTCTATACAGCATTCATGACATGACCCTATTATTATGAGCAAATGTACATTTTCAATCCAAACGGTGCAGTGACAGCATATGAACTTTTACAAGTCAAGGGTTAAGTTATATCTAAGAAAATAACCACCACTATTCCAATTAGTAAGCAACTAGACTTTTTAAGCCTATATAATCTTGAAAGTATCTTCGTTTTGACTTAAAAGGAACAATCCTTTTTTTTTTTTTTTAATTTTTTAAACTCTTATCCGCTATACTAATGTGTCTAAACTATTGTAGTACTATACGAGCTTGGTTTATGGTGGTTTTTTTCTTTTTTTTTTTGGTTTGTATGTGACCTTTGTGGCCGTGATCAAGATTGAAAGTGATATTGATCCAAACTTTTTTGGGGTATTTTAAAATTATTAACTTGTTCAATGATTTGTTACTGGTTTTTGAAGTTTTGTCGAGGTGAAATTGGGTTTCGATTTGGTTGGTTATGCATTTTGCTTATTTTCTAATGTGATCATTTTAGCAGTGGGAAATATATTAATTTTTGTTGGTTTTGTTATGAATATTGAAATACATGTCAATTTGCTGGCTATCAGAACAGAAAGTGACAATTGTATTGAGAAGATTTGCCTTTAAGGTTTCAATTTATGGTTTGAAAAGTAATCTTACTATTCTATCTTTATTCAGCATGGTGTATTGTTTGTGAGTTAGTTCCCCACAAAAATGTATTGTTTATGGGTTTTGAAGTTGTAGCCAGGTGATATGTGTGCTTCTAATGTGTGGTGGTGAAAAATACCTACTTCCTCAATTTACTGTGTCCATGTGCAATTTCAATTTTTTAAGTATATTTTTGTCGTTTGATGAATTTTTGTTGTTTTCATTGTTGGATTTAGTATGGGGATTAAGTATTTGGGATTAGTGTGTGCAGAAGATTTCAGTTTTTTGAGTTTGATTCTATTGTGTTTAAAATTTATATTTTGGGAAAGTTGGTAAGCATTTGTGGGTGTGAAGTCTAGGTGTTGTTTTGAATAAATACCTAAATTATTGAATACTCCCCCCGTCCAAAATTAATTGGATGGTTTGACTTGGCACGCAGTTTTATGCAATTTCAAATTTAAAGTTTGAATTGGTGTTAAATGACCTAAATTGTCCCTATTGATGGTTGATTTGACATTAACCCCTAATAATTGAAAGGGTAATATAAGTAATTCAATTTATATTGTGATAATTGTTATGTCCTAAAATAAAAGTGTCCAATTATTTTTGGACATTCCGATTTAGAAATGTGGACAATTATTTGTGGACGGAGGGAGTATGATTTTAGTGATAATGTTTTAACAATGCCCTTGTTTCGGGTTCGAAGTATTATTAAGTTAAAATTTGTCTGTGGAATCATTTAATTGTGTAGTTTGTTGTGCGTATGTGGAGCTTTGATTAAGGAAGTAAATATTTGTACTTTGATGAAATTCTGGTTGCTATGGTTGTTGTACTGAATATGGGGTTGTAAAGTGTTTTGAATTCGTGCATAGCGAAGATTTGAATTAAATTCGAGTTAGTGGGTCCTAAAATAACATTGTGTAAAGTTTGTTATACAAGTTCATAATTGACCCTCACTGTAATGTTTATATGTTAGGAAGTTCGACAGCAGGTCTCATTCGTAACTGTTGTGTCAACTCTAGAGTCGCCTTTGTCTTGGAAGTAATCTGGAATATAATTAGAAGGATGTTTCTTTTTGCCTTTCTATTTTTTATGTTTGTATGATTTTGTTTGTTGGTGACATTTGATTTTGTAGCGCTGCTCACGGTGGAGAACGATGAGTTCTGGGAAGGAGTCTCACCTGTTCAGTTTGGGGATTTACCTGCGCTTCAAGATGCAGTGACTGTTGTGGGGTATCCTATTGGGGGAGACACAATTTCTGTGACAAGCGGAGTCGTTTCTCGCATAGAGATTCTTTCTTATGTTCATGGGTCTACTGAGCTTTTAGGCTTGCAGGTGGGGAGAACGTTTAATTTTTTCTATTCTGTTGTATGCATAATGTTCTATCATCCCATCGTCTTGATATGTCTTGGGTTGTATAAATGCAGATAGATGCGGCTATAAACTCAGGAAATTCTGGTGGACCGGCCTTCAATGATAAGGGTAGCTGTGTTGGAATTGCTTTTCAGTCTCTCAAACATGAAGATGTGGAGAATATTGGTTATGTCATTCCTACACCAGTTATAAGGCATTTTATTCAGGATTATGAGAAAAATGGAGCATATACTGGTATATATTTCGGCAGCTCTCGATGATCTTCTGTTTTTCAGTTCTTTATAGTTTCCTGTATTTGCGTATCAGTATCTTAGGGAAGCAATTTGGTAGAATTCCAATAGTGTTAATATTTTGATAACATTTCATCATGCATGTGCATTTCCTTGAATACTATGCTCTTTTTGTATCTGATTATTTTAGTTGCCAGTATTTTTTATCACGTAGTTTCCAGTAGTCTGCTTGCCCATTTTGCATTAAGGGAGTTCATGTCTTCTTAGTAGCAGTATTACTTGGAGTAGACAATCACTGTGCTGCTACTTGATTAATAATCTTGTATAATGCTTCTTGGGTCGGAATGAACTATCCTAATGAAGGTAGGCAGGCATGCACTTATGTACACGCTTAGACCGCAATGTTTTGTGTGAGTAGAGGACAGTTGAGGGGTCGAGAACTAGAACCTATGGATCATACCAATATCTGCAGCTTCATTGTTGTTGAACAAACCAAATGCTTTTCTGATTCTTAAGTTAGACATTCACGATTTCTGCTAACACCTAACTCAATCTCATAGGGAAGTTTGTGAGAACTTGTGCTCCATGACGTGATTTTTCTATGTTGTGAAGCTCGTGTTATTTTCTTATTCATGCACCAAGTTCTTCCTTGTGTGCGCTGCATTTCAGATTTACCACTTGAAAGGAATTAACAGAACAATCCTAAAGCGAAAAGATGAGATGGCAGTCAATTCCAAAGTTGAGTTCCACTGTGTATCTTTCAAAATTGGATAATTGCAAGTTCATATTCCATTAATATTTTCTAAATTAAAGTTGATGTATCCTTGGCTGCTATTTGCTTTTTGCCTGGTTCTTATATATTATTGTTGATTAGGTACACATACAATTACTTTCTTGATATTTAATTAGAGTAAAAATTATACATTTCTATATGATGGAAAGGACCATTACTTATGTTTATATGATGAAATTTGATAGGTTTC
This sequence comes from Embelia ribes, assembly GCA_001753735.1. Classification (NCBI taxonomy): domain Eukaryota; kingdom Viridiplantae; phylum Streptophyta; class Magnoliopsida; order Ericales; family Primulaceae; genus Embelia; species Embelia ribes. The sequence goes on along the minus strand of MKEJ01086204.1, from coordinate 7,584 downwards.
CCAATACTGGGAGTGGAGTGGCAGAAAATGGAAAATCCTGATCTGCGTATGTCTATGGGGATGAAATCTGATCAGAAAGGTGTTCGTATAAGAAGGATTGACCCTACTGCTCCAGAATCTCAGGTCCTTGAGCCATCAGATATTATACTCAGTTTTGATGGGGTTGATATTGCAAATGATGGAACTGGTAATTGATTTTTGACCGCCTCTTCTCTTTTTTCTTTTCCCCACTTCTATGATTTAAAAAAAAATAATCAATTTTCTTATTCTTTTTGTTTAGCACTAGGATTATAGATGGTATACTCCCTTTTTCTGTACTGTTGATTGCTTTCTGGCGAGGGGAATGACAAATTTTTCCTTTTTCAGTTCCTTTTAGGCATGGAGAGCGGATAGGCTTCAGTTATCTTATTTCCCAGAAATATACTGGAGATATTGCAGCAATTGAAGTTCTCCGAAATTCAGAAACACTCAAATTTGAAGTCAAACTTAAGAGTCATAAAAGGCTTGTCCCAGCCCACAACAAAGGCAAACCTCCCTCATATTACATTGTTGCTGGACTTGTTTTCACCACTGTATCTGTTCCATATCTACGATCAGAGGTAAGCGTTTTACTGTGAGGCCTTTATGCTTGTGTCATTGGATTGGCATTTGTAATTTTAATTTTAAATAATTCTTTTTAGAAACCGTAATGTCTACGTCAATCTGCATAATGCTGGTGTTATTGTTTTTCTTGCCCATGATAAAAATATTTTAGCCAGTACTGAAATGAAATGAAAGGTTTATCATAGTTTAGTCCACTGTTTGACTGTTTCTCCTTGTGTTGCCAGTATGGTAAAGATTATGAATATGAAGCTCCTGTCAAGCTTTTGGACAAGCTCTTGCATGAAATGCCTCAATCAGAAGACGAGCAGCTCGTTGTGGTCTCTCAGGTCTCTCATCTTGTTTCTTTCCCTCTTTCATTTAATGTCCAATCATGTGGAATGTACTGAATTCTTATTTGCCTTCTTTTCTATTTTTTCTAATCTGAATAGGTTCTTGTGGCTGACATCAACATTGGATACGAGGAAATTGTCAATACCCAGGTGAGCACTTACTAATATTTGCGCAATGTTTATTTATTGGATCTTTCTATTTATGAATTCATTGATGTATATGAATAGGTTCATGCTTTTAATGATAAGCCTGTTAAGAACCTGAAGAGTTTGGCCTGCATGGTAGAGAGTTGTGCTGACGAGTTTTTAAAATTTGATTTGGAGTATCAACAGGTATGTCTACTAGACTCTCTCTATATTTGCATGTCCTCTAGATTAAGAACAAGTTTAGGAGGCTACATTACTTAAATTCATTGCCCTTTCTCGTAAAAATGACTGCTTTGGCTGACCTACGTAATCTGCTTGCGAGTAGAAAAATGTAGACAAGTGATTATCAATTTTTTGTTTACTTCTACATTTTGTAAATTAGGACTTATTTCACTTTTACGTAATGAACATACTCCCATTGTGAGTTCAACCTTTTTCATTGGAACAAAAAAGTATAGTTTTTATGTTATAAGACGTTTCTACGATACTGGTCTGCACTTCAGATTGTCTTTTTCTTATTTATGTGTAGATTGTGGTTCTTAGAACGAAGGCAGCGAAAGAGGCAACCCTAGACATCCTTACAACTCATTGTATACCTTCTGCGATGTCCGAGGACCTCAAGTCATGAGATATCCATCTGTGAATGTGTCACGCATTTAGCAGATTTCATTTGTTCGTTCTAGCTCTATTGGTGCACTTTATAATTCATCAAAAACTTAAGTCTCAAGTTATTAATTTTGATATAAACAATCTTTTGGAGGAGTTCTATAATGTATTGTAGATCTGTAGGGTATAACATTGGGAAAAAAGCCCTGGTAAGACTTTTGGATGGGGAAATTTTATGTCCCTGAGGATTATAGAAGAGATGGTGGGGGGTCCGCAGTGGTTTATGGTTTTTTGCCTGGAGGGGGGGTGGTGGTGTCGCGCAGCAGTGTGTTTCTTGTTCGCATTTTCTGACATTGAGAAGGATAAATAGAAAAGAAAGACAGTGATGTTTTATAAATTGTATTTGGTTTATAAGTTTAGAGGAGTTGCTTCTTGTTTGCATGGTATTTGGATATGACAATAGTAGTGTTCATTTTTTTCCGAAATTGTTGGTCGTTTTAGAAACTTCTTAAGTTTATGGCCATGGTAAATTGGGGTCAAAAGTTCGTACCTTTGAAAACAACTTGTCCAGAAACAAAAAGCTTCAAACATTAGGTCCTTGTTAACCTCTTGAGGTGAGAGCCTTGTGTATTAGATGTATATATACATATAAACTATTGTAAAGCCTATGCGATGTATGGATCGTTAATCTAATAATTTTTTATACTATTAATCTTGATATTTTATTTTTATATTTTTGGTTAATTTTATATTAATAGTTTTATTTTTTTCAAACCCATTACACAACTTAAAAAGCAATGGAATGAATATTCATATATGAAATTTAGATGGTACCCAACAATATATGCACATTTGATAATCAATATGTCAATATTAAATGTTTAATATATGTTTTCAAAATTGTTAGATATTTTATCATTCTAATTAATAAAACCCAATATTATGTAGACATCTACATCTTTTATTTGAAAAATATGAGGATAGATGTTTTTAAACTATCTATATTTTCAATATTTTTTAACTTTTATTTTATCATTTTGCTTTAAATTTTAGAAAAATTTTTATGGATAATGAATAGATAGCTTTATACAATTTAACGGTTGTATAAAAAAAAACTCAAAAAGTCAAAATCCATTTACAAATGTTAATCTAATTCTCATTAATTAGAAGACCCATAAATATTTAATATTCTTTCTTTTGTTAAATTTTTTATTTAATATGTCAATAAATAAGAGTAACACATGGCACAAAACTAAATTAGGATATCATTATTTATTAAATATTGTCTGTATACAAATAGTATGTTTTCATTTTGGGATATCTAAAATTGATTGTCAACTTCTATAATTCATTTTAAAATGATATGATATGATCGTGTTTGACATATGATATATTTACAAATTTGATTAATATTGTATTGCCTACAAGAAAAAAAATTTTGTTGCATAAAGAAGAAGAATAAGTATGCTTATTATCTCCTTTACATCCTTGTAAAAATAAAAAATTATAAATGTTCTATTAAAGTGATATTTAGCAAAATACTAAAGGTCGATATGGTTGACTTATGTTATGGTTCTTGTTAAAGTAACTCAACTATGTTAAAGGACAAAAAAAACACTTCAAAAATATGTAAGAAAACACTTTGCTCTTCGTCTTTAACTTCT
>MKEJ01086200.1:0-15856 GCA_001753735.1 Embelia ribes | reverse complement strand
CCAAAATAGTAGAGCCCACACAAATTAGTTGGTGTTGTCCTTGCTATTTCAGGTCCAATTTTGACTCCTTTACGCTTCGAATTTTTTATTTTTATTTTTATAAAAATATAAAAGTTATAAATAATTGAATCCTCTTTCCATTGATATTTTGTATGCTGAAATCAAAGTTACGGCATGCAAGATATGATCAAAATACCGGACTGCTGTCATAGTATCTGCTGACATATTTTTCTGAATGCTTCAAGTCCATTTTTGACTATTCTTCGTTTCGAATTAAATTTTTCTTAAAACACGAAAATTATAGATAAACAAAATAAATTTCTAAAACTATATCATAGGCTCTAATCAGAGTTACAGATTATGAGATAGAGCCAAAATACCAAATAAATGTTACGCCTACAACTTAGCACATATTCACATTTAATCATTTCCTGAAACCAAATCACAACTCCAAAACTTTATACATTACTTCCAAACTTTACTACGCGATGTGTACGATATTGGAAAAATATTATCATTAATATTATTTAATAATATGAAAAATGTTTCCGTAAATTTTGGAATGTTACATAAATTACCCATTCATATTAAATTTGTTTGGAAATAGTGTCACATTTATTAGGATAAACTTGTAATGTTAAAACTCATTTAATTTTTTGGAGATCATTAATGATTTATTTTTTCAAGTGTTATTTTTCAAGATAGGATAATTTTTTGTTAGGAAAGAGGAAATATAAAATAAGAAAAAATAATTAGGATGTTGAATTGCCGGGCTGCGATAACTCGGTAGAGATGCAAAAATTGGTAGATTAGACATTCGGAAAGATGTACTCTAATACCATGAAAAATTTTCTGAAAGGGAAAAGAATATTTTTTATTGATGAGTCATCCAATAGCCAATAGCCCCCCAATTTATAATACAATGAAAGATAAATCAGTAAACAAAACAAAATAAATTCTAATTCTGAATATAATCTAATCAAAATAAATCAAACTAAAACTAATCATAATCATAATAAATCAAATAAATTCTAGTCTCAAAATATCTTTTATACCTTACTTCCATAAATAATAGCCCAATTTTCCCATTTTCAATGTCCAAAAAAAATTATCTATCCTTTATTGAGATGGTAGAATTGAGTATATTATCATTATTAGCCTTTATGATAATTAAAAAAAATAAATACTTAATTTTTAGGGGGTGAATACAAAAATTTATATTATTAGCCCAAATAGCAAATTAAGAATGAGTAAATTTCAATAAAAATATTATTCAAAAATAATTTTCTCTCAAGTTTTTTTTAAAAAATTATGTAATTATGTCTATCAAAATAAAAATACAAAAAAAAAAGAAAAATAATATACAATTTTTATACTGACTGGGTAAAAAATCAATATAATCTCCAATTTACAATACTTCATAGTTTCGCCCTCTCTGACCGGGACGGTTTGTGCGGCTCAAGGGTGGGGTGCAGTAACCTGAGGCTCATTTTAAATCGCAAGATTTTGATCTAATAGTCTAGGTTTTTTTAAAATATTATTTATTTTTTTTTTTAATTACAAATTAAAAAAAATTGAACTCTTAGATCAAAATCATCCGACTCAAAATTAAGCTGCTAGATCCTATACCCTACTTTTGGCCGCAGCATACGACACCCTTCCCAACCATAATTGAAGCAAAAGTACACAAATATCAAATCAAGCAATTAAAAGCTAAACGAAACAAATACTAACTACCAAATGTTTCAGTTGTTGTTCTGTCGGCGGATAGACAATGTTTGACATGACAAGATGACATGACCACGCGTCATACTAATAATTAACTAATATTCCATAAGCCCCTTTAATTTGAAAAAGTAAAATGAAAGATAGAAATTACAATATTTTTATTTCAAATGGGGGGAAACATTATTAGTATTTAGACATACCAGTAACAATTGTTTGGAATTATTTAAGCAAATTTGTCTTTTCACTTGCTAAGTAGTCTAAGTGCTGACAACATTTCAGCCGGAAAAAAATATGACATTTCTGCACATGTTCTGTAAATTATTTATCAAAAAATAACAAATAAAGCCTTCATGCCAAGATCTAACCGAAATAATACATAGCATCAGTCGGTTAATATAATATTTTTTCTTACAACACTTATTTTTATATAAGGCAACTTGTTCCTTTAAGCACATTTTTTTTTCTCGTATCACTTGCATCTACAGATTTGTTCATTTTCCCCCTGAGATATTGAATTTAACTCAATTTTACCTCCTAGACTTTACATGCAAGTGTCCTTAGGGGTATATTTGAGATAATCTCTAAGAATTTATTGATTTTACCTAGTTTCTTTTGATAATCGTCGGGTTTTTGTTGAATACTTGTGGGAAGCTGTGTGGAGTCAAAGAATAGGGCTTTTGTGATTTGTCGTGGAGTATTTGAGGTATGGTTAGGTGATACATTGAGTAGAGGTAGAAACCCTTTGTGATTTTGGTTGAATTGAGTGTTTTATGTTTAGAAATCTTATTTAGGGTTTTGAGATGTGTATGTGATGACAAAATTTTTGTCATAAGAAAATCTCGTTATCCTTCAATAAGAAAATTGCTAAAAATAATGTAGATCTTGATAAGTATCAATAAGTTCAAAAGTTTGACTAATTGCTAAATTTGTATATTGTAAGTCGAGACATATATTGGGAAGTTATGGTTTTACTAGGCTTGTTTCTTATATGGAAATTTGTATTATAAAAAGGGAATTTTGATGGATATATAAAATAAATTGTGTTGAGTAAAATGATGAAAGATGATAAAAATTGTAAAGGGTACTAATATCGTGAAAGATGTGAAGTTGATAAATGCGAAAATATCAAGTTTACAAAATCATCAATAATTTGTAAGAACCGGCGAAATTAGAAGTTGAATTGATGTTGTCGATACCCTGGATGAGGATAATCCTTAAAGTGGATGGAATTATGGAATTGTTGTTATATGCTCTTAAAAAGTTTGCATTTTCTTGAGGTGTGAAATTGTGTGATGCGGTGTACATTTCGAAAATATACGAGTGTGTCGATAGTGATGATGTTATTTGGATGGGAAAAATGTCGTGGGGCCTTGGATGAGATTAAGGGTGGAGGGAGTCACTGAAAACTAATGTTTTAAGTACAAGCGCATACTTTGATATATAAGTATAAAATTTATAGGGAGTTAAAAATACGTAAAAAAAACAAATATTTTATATTGAAAGATTAATTTCAAATAAAACAATTAACACCAAAAATGTTGATGCTAAAAAGTTATGGAAGTGATTAAATGTGCAAATTCACAAGTCCGTCCTTATTTATGCATAAAGACTCTGGAGTTTTTCATTCCGAGATGATATAAGTTGTTGGCATATTTTAATAATTGTAGGGCCACATATATAACTATTAAATATATTGTGCTATCAATATAATTAAGTCTAACTAAAGTGGTCAAATTAAGATTAAATATTTGGCTTAAGGATATAATTGGTATGGACTTAATGTGTAGATACTTAAGTTATATTTTTTAATTCTATGAGGGACGGAATAAGAAATATATAAACCTAATATTTGACCTAGTATAAATATTGGGGTTATGGCTCCCAACTTATACAACAAAAAAGAGAACCTAAATTTTACCTATTTTTCTCTACATCCCCATCAATAAAGTAAAAGCCAAAACAACTTTTGTCATTAAGGCTATATCGGGTTGGAATATCTAACCTGTTTGAAGATTTGCAGCCATGGATTCAAGTAAACTTCCACTATTAATGTCATACCCTATAATCCGTGACCCGGGGATCGCGAGTAAAAAAAAGAAAAAAGAAAAAAGAAAAGAAAATAATTTCTATGCCACCATCATCACTACAACATCTAATCACCACTACAAGGCGACACTACGTAACTATATACAGCAATCACCTCAGAGTCTCGCAACAGTAAATACATATATAAGCAGCCTACAGATATATGTATAAGTTATTTTAAAAAGAAATAGGAAGGCACACGTCAACACTATATAAAAACAACTGATACAAGTGTAAACAACCGGTTTACATATATATCATCTCAAGTTATCTGCTCGACAAAAATAAATAGTAAAAAGAAATTACATGTTCTTACTATGACAAAAATAATATAAGGAGCAACTATGTCTAACTTTTACGTCGTCACCGCTATGCTTGCTATATCATCAAACTATAATAAAAGAGCATCTAAACGTGCTCGAAACCTGCCTCCGTACCTACAAAACCATGCATAATAAAGAAGGAAAATGAAATGGTCAGATAATAAGCTTCAAGATATAATAGAGTATAAGTGCTATATAGCATGTATGAGTGTGTTATTCTTAAACAAATAAGGCATCAAATTAAGCATGCTTCGACAATGGTAAAAAGTAAAGAATACTAATGAATGCCAATATGAATAACAATGTAACCTATCATGACTATGCCCATGATAATCAAAACTCAACAACACTATGACTATGCAAAGCGTTTGTATGTTTAAAACTCCTCATACATTTCATAATGCGTCTTCCGATAAACTCTTTCATGTACTCCCAAGACAACCACCAAAACCACTACGAATGGATTCCTACGAATTCAAAATATATCCCACAACTACGAGATAGATGCTACACTACGAATGCATCTCTACAATAATGAATCATAGTCTCCGACTATGATATGCATATACAATAACGAAATGTACACAACATCTGCAAAAGCAACGAACATCGACTACGAATGCAATGACGAGTATAAATAATATCATTAAGGGTAATTAATAATATTATTTAATTGCAAAAAATTTAAATGAATTTTTGGGATATTATATCACTTTTCAATCATTAGAAAAGAATTTCATTGCCATGTTCATGAATGCGATATATATGTATAATTACAATAAGCTATAGTATACTTATGCATGCTTGAAAACAAAGCTTTAAAGGCATAACAAAAGAAATTAACGTAACAAGTATAAACCAAACATAATCCAAAATACGTTACCACATTGAAGCACACACACAAAATCAGACTTATGTTGTTATTCTGTAGTCTACTTATATCTTACAAGCTTCTAAAACCCATCAAATGAGCGCTCAACTTCAAACTGACTTTGAACCTTTTCGAACAATTCTAACTATTAACTTTGAATCGATCCCAAACTGTATATAAAAGATGAGGGGTTGATTTCTTATTATACTTAGGATTGATTCTCAGAAGTATGAATCAAATTGGGATCAAACAAATAAAAAAATATTTTAAGAAGGGCAAGACCGGTCCCCAAAGGCTTGGACTGGTCGGCAATAGGACAGAGGAATCTTGGATCGGTCCCCACATTCCTCGAACAGGTACGAGGTTTACACAATTTTTCCAAATAAAAATAGAACACTTCATGGATCGGTCCACACTCTCCCGGACCGGTTTGGGCTTCCGCAATCTATTTTTTCTCAAAAACAATCTCGATTTGCAATGGTAGCAAATCCAAAAAATTCTAATCCAAAGTTACAATAAAATACAACAATTCTCATACCTCGAAAAACAAAAAACAAGGTTCAAGATTCTCACGAGATCAAACACCTAACCACATCCACTTTGCCATGCGATTTGATCCAACAATCGTGTTCGAATCGTTACAAACCTAAAGGCAAAAATGATCACTATAACATCAAGAACAAGATAGACAAATTTATTTTAACGTACCATAAAGGCATAGAAATCAAGACAATATGAACGAGCGAGACAAACAACGAGATTTACTTCAAAACGAAGCTCTCGCAACAAGAAAACAAATATGTAAAAATATTGACGAACAATCAACCGAGCTAGGTGATTCAAAGCTTGAAAGTTTAGAACTAACACTCACACACTCACCACACTTTCACTTACTCTCTCACCTCTCACACACACCAGTCAACAAAGAAGAAAAGTCAAAAAGAAAAAGTAGACTTGAGTCTCATATGCCCCGCTTGCAAACACAACACATATACTACACGCATACATACATTATGCTATATTAAATTTAAATGCAACATAAAATCAACATCATTTAAAAAAGTAAAAAATTTACTCAAAATTTTTGGTACGTTACAATAAGGCATGAGTGGAGATAGGAAAAATGGCAATTATTTCCTATTACATAAGTGTTACACCAATGTTTAAGTCTTTCTTGTTCCTATAGTAATAGAGTTTTTACATATATCCAAAAAAAGTAAAATGGTTTACAATATTTGTCAACGACATAGTTTTAGTTGACGAGACTAGAAAGGTATAAGTGATAAACCTGAACTAATATGTTTACATCTCGCAATTTTAGACTAAGTAGATCAAGTACATAATGATTGCAGTTTCAATGTACGAAGTGTAGTCAATCAAATTGTGGTAACATTAGATTGTGAGGTAGTACAAAAAAGTGATTATATTCATCAATTTTGGTCAATTTTACGGATAAATTATGAGATAGTAGGAGATGTTGACAATATGATCCAAGCATGATGGATGGAGTGGTGTGATTCAGGAATTTTATGGGATGGCTATATGCCTTTGAGGCAAAAAGAGGAGACTCTTTGTACAATTGCAAAACTACCTTTTCTATATATAAGTAAGTATTGGATAGCTAAGAAACAACATGAACCAAAATAGTGTAACAAAGATGTGTATGGTAAGGTTGGATGTAGAAATGTTGGAAAAGATAAGATCGGAATTATGAGATCCGTGCAAAGTTACAATTGACTTTAATCGGGATAGTGGACAGTCTGAGATGATTTGGGTACGTGAGGGATGAAGAGATATATTAGTGTACCAACAAATAGTGATGATATTTATGTAGGGAAAAAAAAAGACACGTGTAGGCTTTTAGAAACGTGGATATAAGTAATGATAAACGACTTGTGTTTGAAAGATAAATGGGCAATTTTCATCACATAAGAACAAAAATAATTAAAAAATTAATATCAACAATCTGACATGATATCTAATTTTGGTTTTAATTAGTCGAGCCCCGATTTTAAAAGTAATGCTTTGTTTATTATTTATTATTGTTGGTAAGGCATGTGTGATAGATATTGTATAGTAGATATTTTATCTAGAGGTGTGTGCTGCAAATATTGTTTTGTTAACTAAGGTAAACAATACAAGAATAATATTCCTTGGCGAGAATGCGTTTCTTGATCCTGTCTACATGGCCTGGTTTGTGCATTTGAAGAAGGTGATGCATTGTACGCTAAAGCACCACGGGCGATATCGTCACTATATTGCTCAGAGGTTAAATGGAGTGTTTTATAGAATAATCTTGCCACGTATAAATTACTGTTAAGAAGAATATGGAAATTTTGCTTTAAGGTAAAATTTTCCTAAAATGAATTGTTCAATCATGCTATATGTGAGTAAAATATTGTGTCCATTGATAAAATCCAGCAATAATGGAGTTCCAGATCACCTATATATCAAGTATATGACATTTATAACTTGAGGTGAATGATGACAATCCTATCCTTACACAAATTGTTTGTATCATTTTTATGACAACAAATATTGAGAAGGGCATGCTAGAGATTACGATCTTATCTATAAGGTACCCTAAGACCTTATAATGTAGCAGTACCCTGAGTCCCTGACCTTGGTCATGAGGCATGGACTTGTTGCTATCACTAAATATGTAAAAATCCTAATCTAAAAGAATGTATAAAAACATGCCACATATTAAACTAGGAAATTGATATTGAAATATCCTCAGACCTTAACCAAATTGTTTTACAAAAGCGTAAAATAATATATACATATATATGTGTGTGTGTGTGTGTGTGTATGTATGTATGTATGTAATAACCCTAATTATGTATGTATGCCTGAAAGATGTGTATAAGGTGCAAGCTCCACATTTTAGATATGTGTCATTCATCAAAAACTTGTTAATGTATGAAAATATTTACAAGAGTAGTATAAGAATGTTATCCTCTAAAGGATTTCATTTTTGAAGGTTTAGTTTTGAGATTAACTTTTTATAAATTGGTGCAAAGATTTTCGTACACAAACTAACTTATACGCATGATATATATGCATACATATACATCCATAATTTATGCACACCTGATATGCATTGAAGCTTGCTTGTGTAAGAAAATATGTATACTGACAATGCAATTCTATATATATATTTTTTGTCTAAATTGGAAAAGCTTACTAAGGAAAAACATAGCGAAGTTGGGTTTTTGTGTGTTGATATGGTATATAATTAAGCACAAATTGATGAGTGGCCTCTATAGCGGTCCACTTGTGCCCTAGCGAGATACTCTCAAAATTTAGTATTGACAATGAGATACTCTCTCTTTTCCTCTCTCTCTCCTATGAGAATCCCAAGATGCATTTGAGAAAGAAAAAAAAAAAAGTCAATACGAGCTAGTTTGGTAATGCTAGCGTTTTTAAAAATTAATTTTAATAGTATGTATAATATTGATATTTGATAAATAAATTTTAGAAGTTGTTTTGATAAGTAATAGAATGTTTGGTCAAGTGATACTTTTTTATTGTAAAAAGACAGAAATATATAATATAATAAATATAGTAAATATTATTATGGTAACTAATGAAGGAAAAATAGAAGCAATTGTTTAAAGCATTCCTAAGATTGCTGCCAAAACCATTCTTAAAAAAACAAAAACAGACTAGTAAAAGTATATATTTTATAGTTTATCAATCACCCAAAATTATAATTTTTAAGGAAAAATATACAAAAACAAATAGCAAAAAGTAATCCCAAACCGACTCTTGGTAATGAATTCTTTTATTGCGCAAGCATACAATCCCTGCGTGTATAAATAATGCTGTTACTTTTTATTTTGGATGTAAAGAAATTATTACTTCTTTTTATTTTTTAATATTCAATGAGAATCATTGCAAAATTATATATATTCACGATTGAACTCAAAATTAAGAGAATCAAGAATAAAACATAAATTTGTAGGGGTAGATTTGATGGTTTATATTTCATTGAAAAAATTTATACGTTGGTTAGACTGTGATACCGCTCATCAAATAAAATACTAAAAGATTATTTTAATTAAAATATTAAATTTGTCAATGCCTCCAACTTAACATACTTGATATATATTGTGAGGCATAAATACATTTATTCCTTCCCAAATTTGTGATAAATTACTTATAATTGTTAGTTACAACAAGGTTAAATTCATAAGTAGTGGTGGACCTAAAGAATTCCTTATCAAAACCGTTATCTCTATATGAGAGTCTAAAGAATTTTTTCTAGTGTAGGCCGTATTGGAAAACATTCGCTTTCTATATACTTATTGTATAGAAATTTTTGAGGTCATTTTCCGTCCCCCTCTCGGTCCAACAATTCTCATAATTCAATTCAAAATTCAACAACTATATTGCGTCTAGAAAACATATATAGGTATTACATAAAAATTTTGCTAGTCCATGTAAACTGGAAAGAAAAAGAGAAGACAGCTATGATATAATTAATTGTTGGCAATAAAAAATTAACCAAGTTACTTGTGCTTCATCTTTGAAACAGTACTATCCATAGTATTTAAATTTTAGGGAATAAAATAAAATTATTGTCAGAGACAAAGATTCGGCATGCATGCGTTATTGACATAGTATTTTTTTATTTTTTATTTTTGGAATTTATTATTGACATAGTATTGCCAAATGGGTAAAGGTAATATTTTGCCACTATAAGAATAGTTCCAATTTCCATCTTTTAATATTTTTAAGGGGGACGGCTCCTTAGTTAATTAATGCATGAGTAATAAAAATAATATATTCACCTAATTTAAAACTAATACAAGTTTTAGAGGAGAAAGTCTTAAGAAAAATGTATAAAATTACCTCTTATTAATTAATAAAAGCTGGATTTCCAAGCTGTCTAACTACCCAATAAAAGATTCAGTGTCTGAGATTTTAATTCTCAACCTGCATGATAAAATCTAGACAAATGCCAATGAATCAAGAGGATATTGGTAATAACTAAAGTTTTAACCATATTTAGTAAAATACGGCACGGAAAAAAAGCTTTGCAATATACATACGAGTTTAATATGATTTTTTTTATAAAAATGCATTCTGAAAATTTTGGCAAAATATATAAAATAATGATATAAAATTCCTTATAATATTTCATTAATTATTTTTAATATATATATTTTTTCAGTTTAAAATGAAAAAACGACTAAAAAACGTGAATTCTACATGTATTAAATAGTATGTCACAAAATACGTGTATTTTTTATTAAGTTGTGCCTCGATTCCGGAAATGGAAGATTTTTCCAATTATATATATGGATGGATATTAAATGATAAAAATTCGCAAATTTACTAATTAGGGCTTTAACTATATAAACATTTTTTTTGTTCCGAACTTAGGCAAATAAATTGTATAAATTTTGATTAGTGCGTATTTAATCTTCTAAGTTTCCAATGAAATAGATGAATTCATTAATTAATTCCATTCCTATAACACTTGATCATATGGATAGAACTTCCATATAAACGTTTGAGTAGCTCATTTCGGTCACAGTGTCACACCAACCGATCATCACCTTTTGCATATATCTAAAAAAGCAAGTACAAGAATTTGAGTAATTTAAAGGTATAATGTACCAAAAATATTCAATTATAGACTCAACAAAATTATGTGACATGTATGGTATTATATAAGACACCAAAATAAAAAGTAGACTCAAATGACCAAATTGCATTTAGAGTTCCATATTAGCATATTCGAATTCTGGAGATCACTTTTAATGATAAACGATTATCTTAAAAAGAAAAGGAAAAAGCAATCCATTGTTGCTATAGTGAAAGGTGGCATATTAAAATTTTCCAGAAATTTATTTAAGTATTAAATATATATTGGGAGTGGGCTCTGAAATAAGAATATTATATTACTTTTTAATAGTATCAACTCCATTTAACTAATTTGACTAGCAAGTAATTGTTGACAATTTTAAATTCAATTTACGCTTTGACTTAATTTATTTCTAATAACTATAAAGGAGACTAAAAGGTAAGTTAATTTATTTTGTAATTTTTCTATGTCCTAAAAAAAAATATTCAATAATTTTGACATATCCTAAAATAAAAATTTACCTAATTATTTGTGGGCGAAGAAAGAATTAATTTCCTTTAATTAAAATTGAAGAGTCAAATCTAACCTCAAAATTAGGGGTCTATCTGGTGTACTCAAAAAAAAAATCTCTAATAAAATGATTCTATTTCTGCACTTGGATATCGAGGGAAACTATTTTAAGAGAAACTTAAATGCCAAACAAAATACTATTTGGTTAATGATAATAATGTTTGTTTATTGTTTCTCAAAAATGGGCCTTTATATAAAAACTAGTTGTTTAGTACTTTGATAGAAAATTATAAAATGGGGGCTTAAGGAAGGTTGCGTGTCATTTCCTTAGAGATAAGCCATCACAATATTTTTGGTAATAAGATATAATATTTTCATAGATCTTAACATCTTCGGCAATTGATCAGTACTATTTCGTTCCTGTTAAATATGCAAGCAAAATCTAACTGAAAAATATCTATCTTCCAAACATGAAATAAAAATAAAATACGAGAATGTTAGTCGTTAAAATCTCTGTCAATCTATTGCATGCATATTGTTGTTAAATTTGGTTATTATTTAATTACTTAGTTTGATATGAATACACGTATGGTACTTTTGAAAGTTACGGGGTTATGAAATGAAAGTTTTCCTGGACAACATATATTCCTTTACACAACTAAAACTAGGGATTCAAAATGTAGGGTACTCAGCGGAAAAATTTAGTTAATAATTATGAATAGATTTTTTAATAGGGTACACGCATATGATAAAAATTTTATTCATATTCCACTCTAATTAATATATAATTCATACATGTGAGATTTGTATGTATAAATCTCAAATCACTTTTTTCATCTAGCAACGACAATATGCAAAAAAACTGTTGATACATCTTCAAATCTTCTACTGTATTCCTATTAACCATCTTGCTCTAACAGATAGGGTGGACTCTCTAAATGTTTGATTTCTTGGTTTATCTCTCTTCTCACAAAGTGTAGAGAAATATGTCTCACCCTTATTTAGCAAATAAAGCATGTTTATATGGGCTACACCAGGACTTGATAGCAGAATATAAGAAAAATATCCTCTATAGATAAGAACTAGTTTTCTCAATCGAGATAAACCTTTACTGTATAAATCATAATTAGTACCACTAAATAATTATAATTGAACTTTCTTCCTATATCTCAATATATTATTTGAGATTTCATGTTATTTATATTTATTAATCTCTCCATTTTAAGATTGTAGATATCAACTTATTAAATTAAATTGCTAACAATTTTACCTAATAAGCATATTAAATTCCTTATGACATTATGTTAAACTTGTTTGATATTTCAGATTACAAAAATCTAACTGTAGGGTTTGATACAATCAAGACTTATAACCTTCCTTAAGAGGATATCATTAATCCATATATCGGGTCTTGGATTCCTTCAATTACTAATAAATATCATATAAATAATGTAATTGTCCAACTCACTAAGTTTATTGACTCATAAAGAATCTCATTTTTTTATGAATCAAAACGACAAAAAATAAAAATAAAAATACATATGTGTTTAAGTAATAATTTTAAAATTAAGAGAATAAATATATCCATAACCACAAGGTGCTAATTATTTTATCTATAGCCAGTACAAAAATAATAATAACCTCAAAGTGATCTTGTTTAACACGCACAATTAAGAGAAGTATCACTCTGCTTGGCGATCTAAAGATGGATTTCCACTACTCTCACAGACCACTCTGTCGTGAGGATTTGTTGTTTCTAGTGTATCTTCGGGTGGGACATATAAAGCTTCTCTCCGAGCTTTCTGAGGGAACTTTTTGTCTATGAATTAAGATACGTAACGGAATTGATGAATTCAATGGTGTAGAAACATGAGTTAGAGTTTAAATTGGGAGTATTTTGGCCCTAAAAAACTATTTAAAATGTTGTTTAGGTCGTTGTTTCGAAGTCGGGGACGTATAATTGCACATTTGGGACTAAATTTGGGATGGCACTGAGCCCGGTCAAGTTCGGTCCGGGCCAATTCCTGACCGATCCAAGTGGGTTCAAAGGGACTTGACCTAGTCTATACTTGTCTAGGATATGGTCCGACCGATCCAAGCTGCTACAACAAATTCTCCAGACCGGTCTGGGTTGTTTCTAACTTCAAATTATGTATTTCGATGTGTTGAAAGGTTGAAGATACTCAGGCATATGAGACATGAATGAATGGTAGAAATCTTGGGCAAAGTCTTAGACCAATATATGAGTTGGTGTGTGTGATTTGTTGCTTTGGTTGCAAGTTCGTAAAGCTTAAGAGACATGAATGATTAGTTGGTTGTTGTAAATGGTCGTGACAAGGTGAAAGTTGCTTAAACTCATATTATAAAAGAATTTGAATAATGAATTGTGTGCATTCAAGCATATAAAGTTGTAAGTGTTTAAAAGAGGAGATGGATGCTAAATTGGTATATTACATGGATGTTTGAACATTGAACATTGTTGACATGATAAGATAAGAATCAAGTGAATTCTCATAGTAGTTGAGACTGATGTTAATGAATTAAAAGTTAAACTGGAATACAAAAATTGATTGTCTAAATTATTATTTGCTTGCCTTATGTGTCATTTAGAACATAGGCATGATTGTTGAAAGCATTGGGAGTAAGTTTGTTTATTCCAATAATTTATGAATTGATTGTGACATACAAAGGAACGTACATTTTGTGGTATCTTATGGTACTAGATCATTTGGAAGGATTGTGGATTCTGCATTTTTTAGCATTGGCCTTGGAAAATGCCTACTCCAAGGTATGTCGTAATTGTGTAGGCCTCCGAAGCTAGATGTCCAATGTGAGCTGGTGGAAACCAAAATTATCGAGATGTCGTAAGCCTTGGAAGCTAGATGTTCGATATGAGCCGGTTCCACGGAAACCAAAATCTTCATGCGTAAAGCCTCAGGACATGTATATTTTGAGTTAGATGTTGGGTTTAAGGAAATGTATATTCTGAGTTGGGTGTTGTGTTGGTGGTATCAATGATTCGCATTTTGTATCGAATGCTAAATACTTGTTTTGCCGTAGTTAAGGACTTGCATAAATGGTGTTTACATGCATGATATTTATAGTTATTTTTTGTGGTTTCTATAAAATTGAATTCATATCTGACTCATACCTATTTGGTTATATTTTGTACTATTATTTTTCATAAAATGCCAAGCAGGATTAGGCATCCGGAGTCATGGAAACCAATACTAATCTAAGGTAGAAGCTTACTCGAGGAATGGTGTCTTTTATGATGTCTCTTATTACTTTCTAGATAGTTGTTAGTCATTGGCCATGATTATGTTATTTGACAATTTGGAATAAAGAAGTAAGTATAAAACATGATAGTATGGCCAAATGATTACTTATTTTAGTTGTTAGCTTTCAATGATTTCTTATATGGAGTTGGTTTATTTCAGCATTTGATGTATTGTTTGTCATGAATGATTGTTAGTGACATGCTCGGAATTTTGTAGAATTTTGGGGCATTATTTGTTGGTACCAGAGCTCAAGATATCTAAATTACTTTGGAAGTTGTCAAGTATTGGGTTTGTCAGTAGGAAATATCGAGTAGGCTGCGTCTAGAAGGTTGGGTAGGCATCTAGGAAATTGTTTGCCTTGGATGCCTTGTTTGCATTGTGTGTCTTGTTTGCATCAATCTATGAGTCACATTGTTTTCTTACCTGGTTTTCATATTTTAAACCGGTATTTTATTATGGTGGATGTCGATGTTTAGATCCATGCCGGATAGATATGGGACGCCATGTTGGCCCAACATAGATCTCTATTAGTGGACAAAGCTAATGACAAGATATTTGGAATTTATGTACTTAGTTTTCCGTACTTTATATAATGCAAACATATGATTTATTTTAAATGACTTTCTTAGTTTTAGATATACCACGTGAACAACACATAGGATGTGATGGATGTAGCGAATGCAGTGAGGAATGTGGCAACCTACCCTTGTTGATACTTGCTCAATTCGATGACGGGATTGCACTTGTGAGAGTATAGAAGGAACTAGTTTATGGGGGAGCACAAGACGATGATATTTATGAGAGGCATATGAGAAGGCTCCCGCAACTGCATAGCTGGCAGATGCAATTGGACCCGCTTCAGTAATGGTCACCATCAACTTACAATGATTGGCGACGTTGATGACTCAACACGTTTCCCAAGTAGTGAAGATAGTACTCAAGGAGATGGGATTACAATAAACCAATGATCCACGTGTTAGGGCTCATGCAACAAAAATTCAAGGGCAGGAATAAAAGATGTAATGCAATAACCGGAGTAAAAAGAATGGAGGTCAGAAAGATGAAACATCGTACCCTCAAGGATAGTCAGTACAATGGCTTTCCACTATTGAGGCAAGGTTAGTGAACATGGGTCGGAGGGTTTGTCCAAGTGTAAGAGAAAAGGGCACATCACAAGGTATTGCCCTTTGATGAGGTGAAATCGGTGTGGAGCTATATGGCATATGCAAAGTATTTGTCCGGAGTTGATCTCATCGACTCAGGCTTTCGGATCATACTACCAGTATCACCGATCATGCCTGCTCAGCCTGTCGCGCCCCCGAATCCCAAGCACCCGAGACCCGGAGTTGCAAGTGTGTTACCCAGATCCAAACTCATATCCAGCCAAACAGATCCAATAATAGTAATCCAAATCCATAATCAACCACAATATCAAACTAAAATTGGACAGCATAACGACAGG
>MKEJ01086186.1:0-14014 GCA_001753735.1 Embelia ribes | reverse complement strand
AAACACGTATCCCGCCATTAGAACCACCATGTGTAGGTTTGTAAGCACCGATGCAACCGCAACACCACGGACCCCCATCCCCATCCCTACAACCAGCCAGTAGTTGAGCGGCACGTGGAATACCTGTTCAGAAAAACAAGCCAAGTAATTCAAAGAACAAGTGGAAAGTACCTTAATAAATTAGAAAACACGGCTGTTATTTACTGCTGTTACATCCCATTTCAGACAAAAATTTAATGTGCGGCTAAAATGAAAGTGCTAGTACTCAATAATTATTGATATGAACTCACAAAATCTACGAAGCTGTTACAAATTAAAAATGGGTGTTGTGTTTGTGTCCAACACGTAACGAACTCTCCTTTTCCAAATACACTTCAAAATGCATGTTTGACACTTCAGGAGGTGTGATCCCTATATTACTCTTCTTTTTGGACTCTTTAAGATACTTCACAGTTAGTTCATTTAGCAGATATAAAGATGAAGACTTTTGGAAAGTTCAGCAACCTTATTATTAAGAGTCAATAAATTTTATCAAAAGACTAATAATGTACTGTACTAAAATATATCAAAGCAGGTTTGGTCATATGGCTAAATTTTCAGCTAGAAAAATTTCATGTACTAAACTGTTTACCTCTCCTCAAACTTGATGCCTCACAGATGTAATCGTCATCTGGCAGCCCATGTCATCTCAACCAAACGACTATACCATCTACGTAGCATCGACAATGATCATCAAAATTCATAAGATTATATCTACATTATGTTGATGCCTTTATTCCTCTTGTTTTGACAATTAAAATGTGTCCTTCCACTATCAGAACATTATGGACTATATGTATTACCATCTAAGTGGCCCTTTATTAAGGCATTCCAACCAGACTCCCTAGTTTCAACTCCTAAATTTTAGTCGCCATACCTCAAACTCTAAAACCGAATGCACAAGACTCCTTAAACTTATAAATTATATAAATATATTGAAATGATTGAATATATATATTGACAATAAGATCATACCACAGCGATGAGGCTGCAGTACATCATAGGCTTAGTAACCCCCTGTGACCGCAAATAAACCCTCAGTGGCTGCAACAGCGTATTCGTCACCAAATCGGGGAGAGAATAGATACAATACAACGCCGCCACATCCGTGATCTCCTTGTCCTGGCCCAAGAACACCATGATGGGTCCAAGGCGGGCCCAGAGGACCCCGATGGGGACAGCCGCGATCATCAGGATGAAGATCATGCGGTGGAGAGAGAGTGAGAGCAGGTCCCAATTCTTGCTACCATAGGCCTGGCTGCACACGGGCTCCAGCCCTGAGGAGAGGCCGTTGAGGACCGAGTAGCCGGTTATGTTCGTGAAGCCGATGGAGAGGGCTCCGCCAGCTAGCTCGAGGGACCCGAGCCGGCCCAGGAAGAGGACCGAGACCACAGCTCGTGTGTAAACGAGTAGGTTCATCGCAGTTGTGGGAAAGGCCATTCGCCATAGCTCCTTCAGCTCTTCCACCACCTACAGAAAGAAATGTGTGAAGCTTGAATTCTAATTTAATTCAATAGCCTATTTATAAACAAAATCACAAAAAATATATGCATATATTTTTCTCATATGAAAAATAGTTTATTAGTAAATAGGTTATATAACTCGACTATTCAACTTCTCAATTTTTTTCTCATATGAAATTCAATTTATGAGAAGGAAAGAATGTCAAGTAATACCATTCGTTAACAAAATCTCTAAAATTATAAACAAAATGTTGTTTACAAATAAACTGATAGAAATGCTCCAACTAAATAGAAATTAAATGTCATTAAAGAGAATGGTAGCAAATTTTCAACAATATGGCCAAATTTAATATTAATAATAAATTTCATAAGCAAAATATAATGCCTCCAACCAAATTAAAACTATACAAAAGAGGAGGAAAACAAATACATACATATATATATATATATATATAGCCGCTGAACCCCATCCCAAATCATTACATTAAAAATAAATAAAAGGGAGGAAATTAAAATACCAATTACGTCATCAACGATAGAATATCGGTCCCAATGACGGCGAGAGTTTAGGAATTCATTTTAGCAAACAAAAAAAATATAAAATTCTAATTACAAATGTTAATTCCTAATATATAAACATAAAAAAAAAAAGATGTGTATAAAATTACTGCAGAAATAGCAAAATAGCACAAACAAGCAGAGTGAGGTTTTTTCTACTTGGAAAAAGCAGAGGGGACAAAGAATAGATTATAAACACACAAGTGATTATACAGAAAATCATGTACAGAAATTGCACCTACAATTATATCATCCACATTGGTCCTTCAAAAAAATCAATTACCAAACTTTAACTTGATAAAAATTTGTATGATTCATATAAGTAGACACGTGGAGATACCTGTGTGGTTGTGGGGTGTTTATGGGAATAAAATCCAGCTTCCTTCTCAGCCATTGTAGTAGGAGATTGAGAACAAAAGCCTCTCTATACACACACACGTATATATATGTGTGTGTGTGTGTGTATGTAACTCTCACTAAATTGGGAGGAAAGTGAAAAGGCTGCAAGTAATTAAAGAGGCGGAGTGAAGGGACGAATCAAGAGAGCGGAGTTTAATGACGCTCTGCACACACTTCCACTTCTCTTTTTTTTTTTTTGTTTTTTTTTTTTTTTTTTTTGTTTTTTNNTTTTTTTTTTTTTTTTTTTTTTTTTTTTTTTTTTTTTCTTCTTATTATTATTATTTGTTTGTATATTGTGAATAAAATTGAAAGGACAAAAAGCAAAGGGGGATATGGTAGAGGCGGCGATTGTGACCTCTAAGAGACAGAGAGAGAGAGAGAGAGAGAGAGAGACGGGCTTTTGCTCTGCACCAGCGCCGTTTATATATTTTTAGCGATGGGGGTGGTAATGATGCACTTTGCCCCCATGAGATTATTGATAATTTCGGAAAACCCCCTGGTCCTTTCGAAATTATACTATTCCGCCTCTTATGATTTGGATGTTTGTTGCATTTTAAATATCTTGGAAGCAATTCTGAAATATTCCAAAATCTGAAGGGGCATAGTGTAATTTTCCCTGTATAAATTAAAGTCGGTCCTGGATCATGAGGGGTTAAGGGGCATGGGGCAACGTTGAAAGCATGCGGGAAGGGCTTTGACCTTTAACGGGATCGCATTAAACGTTTTTTCTGTTACCTTTCTCAATTATAATTATTCAAATCTTACTAATTCTTTTAGATTTATGAGAACAAATGATAGCAATTGCTTCACAAATATGATATCTTAGCCTTTTATTGTACTAGTCGGTAGGCCTAGGGGTGGATCTCAACTGGGCCCAGAGATTTGGGATACTCGAGTTTGGCTTGTTAAAAAAGAATTCCAGCTCAATCTCATCTCAGCTTGTTAGCATTCAAGTCGAACTCGAGACCAGTTTTTATCGAGTCAAGCTCAAACAGTTTACAAATAGCTTGTAAACCACTTAATTCCTAATCAATTCTATGTTATTTTGAGCTTGTTTTTTATTTTTTTATTTAGAATTTCATCAATTCTTGTGTAAAATTTCGTAAACAACACGTTTATTCTCTAAAATGTTAAATATTAATGATATTTTGATATTTGAAAATAATAAATTTCAAAAGATTAAAAATATTTATGATGATATATTGATGTTAGTAATTAATAGAGGCAAATTGCATTTTAATTAAACACATTAGTATTTTATTTATTATATTAATCACATGATATACACACACATATAAATATATTTATAATATTATATATTTACTTATTTTGAGCTACTTGTGAGCCTAACGAGCAAAACTATTATATGTTTGAGCTTTACTATTTAACACTATCGAGCTCAAAAGTGAACTCGAGTTCGGCTCATTTACATTCGAGTTAAACTTGAGCCGAGCTCGAGCAACTCGCAAACAGTTTGTTTTATTACCAGCCCTAAATTTAGGCTCGTCTACGGGTATGTTACAAGTATATAACACTATATATTTTTGGTTTTAAGATTTATGTCAATTAAGAAATTTATAACTAAGTCATATGAAGTGCGGATACCTGTAAGTATTATTCGTATGATTATTTTTGAAATTTTTTATACAGATGGGACAGGTGAGCCTCAAAATTATGTAATCGATCCACATAATCACCCACATGGTGCACCTAATATGATTCACCGTATCATATAGCGAATTACATAAAATATTTTACATAATTCGCCAAGGTAAATGGCGAATTAGTTAAATTTTTACACCCCACAATTTGTCATTATAGAAGACGAATTACTTATATTTCAAAAAAATTTTATTTTATTTCAGAGAGAGATGCAAGGTCTAATTAGAGATATGTGCACACGTATATATGTATATATAATTTTTACTTCTACTATCAATTTTTAAAAACACCCTATTGAGTCCCTAATTAATCGATCCATGCATATTAAGCCTATAATTTTTATTGTTTCACGATTTTGGTACGTCCCCCATTACTTTCCATCCAAAACCTGTTACATTAATTACAATTTGACCCTTCATATATTTAAATATGTTTTCGTTTACCTTCTCATTTTTATAAAGTCACACTTTTTATCGTAAAAATTTGAATAATTATCATTTTACCCGAATTTAAAAATGAAATAAAAATATATAAATAATTTTTCTAAACATGTTGTGAAGGATAAAATGACAACGTGTTTAGAAAATAATAAGGGGATGACTAAAATCGAAAAATGATAAAAATTATAGACTTAATATGTATGGATCGATTATTTTGGGACTCACAAGGGAGCTTTTAGAAGTTGATGGTAGAAGTGAACATTATATATACATATACATGTGTACACATATTCCCAATTAGACTTTGCGTCCCTGTCTCTCAAATGAAATAAATAATTTTTGAAATATAAATAATTCGCCTTGTATAATAATGAATTATAGATTTAAAAATTTAACTAATTCGTCATTTATCTTGACAAATTGATTCCTTGAATTAGTATTATTGAATTATGTAAAATATTTGAAGTAATTTGCCATATGATATAATGAATTATATTAGGTGCACTGTATATTTAATTATAAGGACATCTGAACTAGTTACGTAATTTGAAGATTCATCTGTCCCATTTGTATGAAAAAAAAAACCCCCCCTTATTTTTGGGTCATAGGGCCATAGGCGTGCCCTAGTGGATTTATTATTAGTATGATTCCCAGAATCAATTTTGGTAATAATTGTAGTCCATGGAAACATATTTTCATGAGTGTTTTCTCTATCATAGTTTGCCTTATTTTCAAACAAAAAATTAGATTGAGCAAATATGACACAATATCGTCGTCAAAGTGATATATATGAAAAGTAAATTTTATATTTTTAATATCACTAGCGGTGAAGTTGGTTATGAAATTAAGCAAAATAGACTTTTTACTATTGTGGCAAATTTTTTAATATGAAACGATGGCGTCAAATCATAAAATTAATTGAGGGCCAGTTTGAAAATGTTATTTATTGTTTAAACTTTTCAATCTGCCTCTTGATATATGAACCAAATATTAGGTAGCATTATAAAAAATCCTATCTATGCTAATAGACGTACTTGGTTAGGAATTAACTATAATTTGTGGGTTCCATTTTCTATACAAGATTCGTAGGTATAAGAAAAGTAAGAAAAAATAACTCATTTTAATAAATATGGTAATTTTGTGTAAAAATATAGTAACTGCCATTATATAATATAGTAATTATATTAATTTTAATACTTTCAATTGAAATAAAGTGTGAACACTGTAAGATTCGTTCTAAACAAATTTGGAACACCAAAAAGAAACGAGGCAATAGAAATGGTAAATATGCTGAGGTTAAAAATGAAAAATCTCATAGCAATACTTTGAGTCCAACTAGCGAAAAGAGCGAAATTACAAATGAATCCGAGGAGCTTCAAAAGCATTCACTGTGTTGAATTCTTGCTTAGTTAATGATGAAGTAGCGCATATCGCACAGATTGTAGCGAAGGAGAAGATAATATGGGATGCGTTTTAATGAAGACTTTGAATATTTTTTTGACAATATTACCCTGCCTATAAACAATGTAAGAACTCCAATGTAATTCATGAGGAGGCTAGTGTGGATATTAGAAAAATGTTGGAAATCAAAATTTATAGTATGCAATTAGAAAGTCGGGATGTGGGAGGTAGGGTTTTCATTTATCTAGTATTTTTTTTCCTTACTCTTCATTTTGTTAGTATATATAGTTAGGTTGTGAAAGTTATCAGTGTCACTACAAGATTATCTTATATTTTTCTTATTCCAAAGGAGATTTGTTAAATGTTTTCTTTAAAGGCTATCTGTGACGACTGATTTGTGATTGTTAAAAAAAAAAAAAAATTGCTTTCTTTAATCGTTAAAATGGCAATTCTCTTGCAACAAACTTTCTTTAAAGTAGTCGTTTCTCTTAACTTATCTTTTGGGTTGGTTGAATTGTTTGTTGCCTTTGGCTAGTTTTGACCTTCTTTATATATCCTATTTTTTTGTTGTTATAAAACTCAACCACTTATCAAAAAAAGGTTTACTTATTTGTATTGGGAGTAACAACAATATTTGAATAAGATTAAATATATACTTTACTTAAAAAATTATCAAAAACTCTACTGTTGAGAACTAAATATGCATTCTTGTAGGTGTTGCCAAATAATATTTATACGTCTATACTTTTATAAACAAAAATATAAAGATGAATTGTCAAACAAGCCAACTACATGTCTCTATCTTATTGTTGGCACGAGCACGCCCTTAAGTTGGTAATTTGATCCGCATGTTGCTGGCTTATCCATGGATCCGATGAGTCCAACCCAAATGTGCACCATATCAGACTCATATCCGCACCATACCCGATCGATATTGGTCCGAAACTCAGACATCCTGTTAGACAACATAAGAACAGACGGGCAAATGGCAATCGACTGATGTGCCACACAAGTCTACGATATGTGGATAGAATATTTACACCATGTATATGTAGGTAGAGCGGGTAAGTGTCTTATGGTTACTTATCATATTTGCATATCTACATATTGAAGGGCCCACAAACAAGCAGACCCGGCAGATATTGGACGAGGCACACCGGGTTAAATGAACACCCCCGCGTATCCCCGTACTCTTTTCTGTTTCACAAAGTTTTTTTGTCATTTACAAAAATGACGCACTAGACCTTGTGTATTTTGGTTTTTTGCAACCATTTAGTGAATCGCCCTTTTTTGTTTGTGCAGTTTGGTTATGCCATTTACGAGGTCAACTTTGAATTTAGTGTTCAAGTATTTAAAAATGAATTAAACAGAGAAATTTTGGACAAACTAGGAGGTGTTGTTTGATAATTGATTCAAATTTTGTTTTTTGAAAATTGTTTTTCAAAATAAGTATCATTTTATAAAACTTTTCTTATTTTCATTTTAAATGCGGTACCCAGCATGCATTTATTATTTTGTTTTTCAATTTTATCCATATTGTCCCTACTAAATTTTCAACTCCTATTCAAACATTTAATTAAAGGTATCACTTTTTGATAAATTTGAAACTAATTAATGATTTACTTAATGTCTGTGCATCAATCTTAAACATCATTATTTTGAATCGGAGAAAATAACTTGCAATGCTTGGTGAAGTTTAACGTATACTAGAGTAGATACTAGATTATTAAAGATGGATTTAGTTTTTAGATTGATCTGGTTTCCTAGTTAGACTTTATATTATTGATATTATTATTTATTGATTGATTGCATGTAGGCATGACAATGGAACATGAACCCATAGGTAGCCACTCGAATCCACCCTGATTTTGACGGGAAAAATCAGACCCTAACTTTGATGGGAAAAACCAGACCCCGACTTTGACGGAGGGCGGGGATGGGAATACAGATACCCGCCCTGCCCCGAATCTGAACCCGCCCTACTATTTACATAATTATAATACTATTTTTATTTATCTATGTAGGATGTTAGATTTATTTTGATTGAAAGATTTCATTCTGTATAAAAGATTTTTTTTTTTGAAAAATTACAGAACATTTGATTGTGTTTTTATTATGGTGTTTTGATACTATGAGTGTTATTTAAAGTATAATAAAATGCTTCTAAAGAATTATTATTTTTTTAATTTGTAATTGAAAGAAAACTAAGTTCCAATTTCTGGTTGATTCAGGGACCCGCGGAAAAACCCGACCCCCTCAACGACGGGGATGGGGAATACAAAACCAAACCCCAAAGAGGGGTTGGGAAAACCTGCCCCAACCCTGCCCTATTGTCATCCCTACTTGCATGCATAAACGTACATATTCTATATAGTTAAATATATAATGATAATTATTTCATCCTTTTTACATTCTTACTTTACATTCTTCTTCTGTTTTTCTTATTATTAATTACAAGAATAATTTAAAATTTATTACATTACCATTGCATGTCTATTTTTATATTTTTGCAATTAAAATTTATTTTACTAAACTTCACACTTCTTCATTTACCAAGTACTAACATTACAACAACTTTTAGAACTAAATTCGAGAGCTAAGTTATAAAAATCAACAATATTACCAAGCTAGGCCTTTGTGATACAACATCTTGGTTGAACAAATTAAGATTTCATCATGCCTGCATCAACAAGAGTGGATGCCTAAGTACATTTTACATTTTGGGACCTCTTTAAAATTTTTAATAAAAATAACTGTAAATTTTCTAATATTAATTTCACTTACAAAAAGAAAGATAGAATTGGTTCGGGAGTATATATAATTAAATTAGGAAAAAATTTTAGTATAAAGATCTATCTTAAATTACATATCCATATAAAATTTATAAGCAATATTGATTACTGAAAATTTTCCAAAAATGGATCTTTTATCAGCATTTTTTTATATATATTATTAAATTATGTGGAAAGATTTACGCCTTATAAAGAAATATTATATTATTCTATTCTAAATATATTTATTTTTTTAATGTATGTATTTTAAAAAATGAAAGATTTGAGGCCTTTTTATTTTTTGGTCAAGGCAACTGGATCTCATTAGTTATAGTTAATAATCTCGAAAGTTTATGAAAATAAACTTAAAGAACCCAAAACCAAATGAGTCATGCTTCGTTTGAAAGTGTTGTTATTTTTAAAAATTAGTTTTGACATTTTAATATATGACAAATAAATTATCTATGTGATTCAAAACAATTTCATCTACAAGTTCACTTCATCGTGCCCCCTTGTAACATAACTTTTAGCCAATAAGTCCAAATCACCATTTTGAATTGAATAACTATAAAACTTTAACTTAGAATATGTGCCTATTCTGATACCATATTAACGGACAAAATATCTTTTGATAAAATCAATACCAAATATAACCTATATCTTTTGGCAATATTACTATTCATTCCTTGTTTTAATACAGAAGTGCCAGCAAATTGGTACACTACATGTTACATATATATTGATCCATATCTGGCTTCATCATAGGGATACAACGGGATGCTATATAATTGCTGCAAAATTTTCAGCTGCTATTTGATTAAAAATTAATGACTAAGATTAGAAAGTCTAAAATTTTGTATTGGTATATAGAAATTTGAAGTCTTATATATAATTTGGAAGTTAATCTTTTATTTAATGGGTCTGGTGCATGATGATACTTTTAGCCGTACATGCACCTCCCTTTTCATTTTTTCCAACTGTGTTCTTATTTTTATACATTGCCTAACTTTGAGAAGAAAATAAATGTTCACATATTTTCATTTTCAAAAACATTACATTAACTAGATTTTCTATTTTAACAACTCGGTTAGATAATCTTGTAAAACTAGTGGAAGAAATTCAAAAGAACAGAATACTCATTGGCCTCTGAAATTGAGCCGCATCTCAATTTTCTTCCCTTTGTAGTGCTTATAATGAATTATTATAAATTATCTACCTTTATATTCTGATTATTAAAAATAAAAAATAAAAAAATCTACCTTTATATTCATCTTATTACAACCTCTTTACTATATTCGCGCTTTTTTTGTATTATATTCTGATGCCTTTGCTTGTTTTAATTTAATTAATTATTCTCATCAAACCACGTAACTAGATACAATAATGGCCTATCGGATATTTATTTTTGCAAAAAATGATGCTAAAATCACATACTATTCTATTTTATTAATTGTATTAAAGATAGGCCAATTCCAGATGTTTTTTCTTTCACGGATTTAAACAATTTAAACATGAATTTCGGCCAGTTTTCCATGGATTAATCTCGCGCTAGTCCATTTAAACTAGCTCAAATTATTGTAACTACGTGACTGTCAGTACAACGTACACGGCATTCCCAGTATCATGATATTTACTTGCCAAGGTCCCGCATTCGTAATTTTGAAACAAGTTAATCGCAAATCAAATATTGTAATCTTTTGGCACACATAATACGACTGTTTAATTTGTTTTGTCTTCGTAATTTTGTTATGATTTATTT
Organism: Embelia ribes; assembly: GCA_001753735.1. NCBI lineage: Eukaryota > Viridiplantae > Streptophyta > Magnoliopsida > Ericales > Primulaceae > Embelia > Embelia ribes. Next base: position 3,522 of record MKEJ01086186.1, on the reverse strand, counting down.
ACTTGTTTTAATTAACTAATCTCCCTAAGATATTACTCGATATGCTTGTGTCTCCAAGCTATAATTTTTTTCCGGTTAGAACAATTGCGGCCGACAATGCTATTAGAGCTAGGCGAGACATCGTCGCGATGGCATACTTAGGAAATAGCCGATTAGTTATTGTTTTTAGGAAAAACACTTGACCAGGTCTTTAAATCTCACACTATTTTATTTTATTTATCGTATGAAGATTGTCCAATTGTAGTTTTTTTCCATCAAACTACAATTTTTGGCAAGTTTTAAATGCACCAATTTTATGCTGGTCCGCGTAAATCTAGGTCAAATTGTTGTATTGCCGTAAGTGTCAATCCAACGCACACGGCATTCCAAAGCATATATCTTTTGTGATATCGACTGTCATAACGCATAAATTCATGACCTCACATTATTCATTATTCAAAATTTTTAACAGATACAATTCTTTCAATAACAAATCAAATACTGTAATCCCGTGACAGATATAATACGGACATAGAGAGACTCAAAAACCTTTCAAATTTTTGCCATTCACATAATATTTGTTTACAGTCGGATCAACTTAAAAATCAATCCAACAATTCTGGATCAAAATAGTTTTTCTTACCATAATTGTTGGATGATCAGGTTAAAATTGATCAAACGGCCTCCTTTCTTCCACATAATACCACTCTTTATGCCTTACTAATGGTACGAGAGAATAATCCATCTAATGAACATACTCTTTAATTTAACAACTTCTTTCTATTAGTTTCTAGAAATTACTATTAGTGGTGCTAAACTTTACAAAAGGATTATGATCATAATGTCTAAAGTTTTAATTAAAATAGTTAATAATTACTAGTTAGGTACAAGACCAAATCTTAGTTAAACAAATCAAAAGAGCACCTTAAAATTGATTAGTGGGATACGAGATTAATTAGTGCATCAAAAGAACCAAATAACAAGTAGCTTTATCCTCATTGTCGAGACAATATAGAATACAAAATTCTTTTTGTACAAAAGCCATGCTAATTATTCAGCAAAACACCACAAAATATTCTATAATTGAGCAAAACATTTCTTTTTACGTTAAAAAAGATCGCCTCCTTTATATTCTTTCAATTATTGTCGAGTGACATCCAAAGTTTTGATTCTGTATGGGCTTATTTGTTTATAGCGTTTATTTGGTTGCAACTTTTAACCAAATAAGCCGACTAAATAAAGAAAAAACTGAATGCATTCAGTTTAAAATTTTCAGCTTATTTAGGCTAAAATAATAAATAAACTAAAAATTGAAAAATTGGCACTTATAAGCTGCAACAAAAAACCCATAGCTTTTCATCTTAAGGTTTTATGCTATTTTGCTAAAAATTAGGTTGCATTTGGCTATTAAGCTTTTAAGTTAAATCTTTTGGATATTCTAACTTAAAAAAAAATTAAAAGTTTTAGTACGGATTCAAAATTTAAGTTAAATCTTTTGGTTGTTCCAACTTAAAAAAGCTAAAGTTTTAAGACGAATTCAACTTTTTAGTTAAATCCTTTAGTCGTTCCAACTTTAAAATGCTAAAAGTTTTAATAAAAATACTTCCTATTTTTTTCATAGCCTGAAGAATATCAGCTTCGACCCCCAAATGCAAAATGCTTCTCTTGAAATAAACTATCACGGAGTTAGCTAAGCAGAAATTATTTATAATCTATTTTAAATTGGTTAATAACTTACTGGTGCTAGCGTAATACATATATTCATAATATCTTAAAATCACATAGAGATTTATTATTATTATTATTATTATTATTATTATTATTATTATTATTATTATTATTATTATTATTATTATTATTATTATTATTATAATTATATCTAAAATCCTAGCACATATATTAAGTTGAGCGTATAGCTCTAAGACACCTTTATTGTCCACCCCTAGTTATACCATACATGTTTCAATTTGAAAGAGTGTATGTATGCAGACTTAGGCTTAAATTTTGAATTAAATGTGAATGGAAAGTACATATTTAGGCGTCATTTGGAACAACACCTACGCACTTCTTTTGATATAAGACTTGTTGATTTTAGAGTTATGGTTCCCAAAGGCACATAGTTCGTAACTATATAACAAATTCACACTCGTAATGACCTCCGCATGATCATGCATGAGCTAGGTGACTTGGTTGGTCAGTTTTTAATTTTTTTTGTGTAGAAGTTGATGTGTTTTTGGTTAACCAGTTTTTAAGTTTAACTTTGTGTTGTTTTGTCTTAAAAATGTTAGAACTTTTGAATTAAATGCATTTTATTTTTTCTTCCATCTAATTTGAACAATTTTTGTAGTTAAAAATATAACTAAATGAACCAAACGATCAGACTATGACCTTTCTTAGCACCTTCAAAAAATTGGGTTCGATTTTGTTATAGAAAAAAAAGAATCTGGCATTACTTTTTACCTTCCATATAAAAGGACCCTATAAAGCTTGTCTACGGAAAAATAGAAGTTTGGCATGAATTATACTCTTATTTGTCACATGAATAGTGGGCATTTTCGTTATTATATTCTGCAAAGAAGATGCAAAGTGTTTAATTAATATGGAAAAGTAATTACGAGGACCACCATGATTAAGGACAATAATCTTAAATGCCTTTAAAAAATCTATTCAAAAATTAATAATAAGATTCGGGAATTGTCATAATATAATGTGTACAATATAAGGTTTTCAATAATCAATAATCAAAGATTTTTGTTTCCATCTTTTATTAAAAATTTCTACTTTTGTGCCTAAAATATAAGCTCATTTTTAACTTTCACACAAATTAAGAAAATTTTTAGTAAATGTAGACAAAATATTAAATAGCATTTTTTTTTATCTAATATGACTGTAAGACCCTAAAAAAATAAAATAATAATAATAATAATAAATAAATATATCTATATAAAATAATATGATTAGTTGAGTTGTTTCAACTAATATGCTTTTTTACCTACTATGAATTATTGTGCATCTCATTCAAGCGGACAAAAAGAGAGATACAATAGAGGAGAGAAGGAGTGGTAAAGAGAACATTCCCCTAAGTAAAATTCAAGCATTCCAGGAGGTAGACATTCAGGTGGCGTTATGACTGGGGATTCAGTTTTCTCGTATTATTCTCATCAATTTAACGTAAGTATTGATATCGTTTTCTTCCCGTTATTCTTATAAGTTGTTAATGTTGAAGAAATTGTTGAAAGCCGATCATATATTTAAATTACTATTCAATACAGGAAATAGAAAATGTAGTAAAGAAAATGTAGCAGTCAAGAAAGTATTTACCGTTCTTCTGGATGCGCAGAAACTCGGAATTGCACGAAGATAATTTATGTTGATCGAGTCTACTGTTTGACAGTATATCCTTAAGATCAATTATGCCCTCCACAATCTGGCTTCTTGGATATATGGACGCTAACCTCCTAGGATACAACGATTGCTCACTGCAGAGAAAGACGAAGTAAAATTTGTTTGCCTCGTTGAACACGGAAACAGTGCAGTATTCTC
>MKEJ01086180.1:0-12668 GCA_001753735.1 Embelia ribes | reverse complement strand
AAGTAACATTATTTTTAATACTAGTATTTGAAATAGAATTGGGCCATGAATTGCCTCCTTATTGTCTCGTGTGGCAAGAGGAATATAAAATTGTTTAATCAAACCATTGTGTATGTATATGTACATTTACACACTTATTATATATTATTATTCAGCACACTTTTTTTTGTCCATCCCAATTAATAAGTTACTTTACTCATTAAAAATTAAAAAGAAAAGTAACTTTATTAGAATGTACTTATGTAGTGTTATATTTTTACATTTTCAAAAAAACCTCTTTTAATTATTAAGATTATTTTTAAAAAATTAATAATAAATTAATTTATCTCTTTGCATTAATTAAATTTATTTTTTAAAGTCAAAGCGAGTCTATTCAAGAGCAGGATGAGTATTTCAATACGGAACTCATAAATTTTCCAAGTTTAGTGAAAGACATCAACAATTAGTTCATCAAATTGCGCTTGACTTTTAAATTTTAACAAAATTACGTATTTCCGGAAAAAGGCAGATTTAGTCCCCAAATTTTTAAGTGTCAGATTTAATCTCTTTCATTATTTTTCTAATATTAGATATCATAGGTAATCAAAATAGGAGACGATAACAATTTTGGTAATTTCGTGTACACTAATCACTAATAAATGAACCACGCTTGGGTCAACCTATATAATTTCTAAAATTTTTGGATTATCAATATTGCAATTTTAGCTGTCAGATGAGTTACTGGGCTAGCTCGGTTGTATCTTTAAATTATAAATAAATAAATATATATATATATATATATATATATATGTATGTATATTAAAGGTGAATATATATATTTTTGATTGATACTTATAATAAGTATATATAAGTGTGTTTAGAAGCAATTGAACGTGAATATATATATTTTTGATTGATACTTATAATAAGTATATATAAGTGTGTTTAGAAGCAATTGAACATATATATATTATATATATATTGTATTGGAAGTAGTGAAAAATAATTGATGGTAATGTAAACTGTAAAAATGATTTATTTTTTTTTAAAAAATATCAAAATTTATTCTTCTAGAAAAATATACTTTTAGTCTCAATAGTATATTTTTTTCAAACTATACCAAATTCATATTTTATTTTTAAGTAACAAATATACGAACTTCTGATATATCTCACCCTAAAATGAAAGAGGTCTAAATGTAGTTTCACAAACCTTGATGTCAGAACATCAAATAATCCAAAACCACAGGGATGAAATTGCAATTTCAATTGACAAAACCCTCGCTTTTTTTTTTCTTTCTCGCATGTACGGTCCGTGTTTCCCTGTGTCGCCAGGCCGCGTCTCTCTCTCTCTCTCTCTCTCTCCCTCTCTCTGTGTAAGTCATGGAAGCTACTACAACTCTACGAAAACACGGTATATCTTTTATCCTAATATCTTTCTCCCTCTCCTTATGATTATATTCGGCTGTAGTGATGATATATACCACGTTCAGTACTTTTTGCTGATTGATTTTTCCTTTTTTTTGGGGTATTAATAGTGGTTAATTGGACTTAGGGTTTGTTTGGTTGCTGCTTTTAAGCTCAAGATTTTGTAATTTTCTTTTCCTCAAACGTTGGACTGCATTTGGTTGCACAGCTGTGCTTATTTGATTGCTTTGGTTGAAATTAGCTAGGTTTTTGCTTAAAGACTGCAACCATAGGTGGACCGAGGAGGGGGCAGGGAGGTGCCACAACCCCCGGATCCCAAGAATTTCTCCGAAATATCTATTGAAAATTTCAAAAATTTTATTTTGTCAATAGGCGGACCCCCTAAAAAAAAAAAATATCACCTTTGTCCGCCACTGACTGCAACCAAACAAACCCGTATTTACTTTTTATCAAGAACTTCGCAAATAGTTTCGTTAGCCTTTGCGGTGCGATGAATTATAATTATTGCAGCATGGTTGGAATGAAATAAAAAGGTTAGATAATTTGTGTTTAGCTCAATTTTACGAGGGGACGAGAAGGGGAAGAAAAAGATTTAAGGGTTCAAATTAAGGGTTTGTTTGGTTTTAGTTTTTAGTCTCAAGCTTCTCTGTTTTGTTTTGTTTTGTTGTTTTTTTTTTTTTTATTAAAAGCTGCCATGTTGGTGTACGTTTGGTTGCTAAGCTTTCAACTTGGGCTTATTTGTTGTTTTGACTCATAAAAGTTACAAATTTTAAGCTAGATGCATCTAGTTTTTTTGGTTGCATTTTTAAGCTCAAGCCGATTTGCATCTGGCTACTTGGCAATTAAGTTAGTAAGTTAGGCCGTGGGTTTATTTTGGTATGATAAAGAGTAAGTGTACAAAGAGAATAACAAAAAAAATGCTAAATAAAGGAGGCTAATCCTATGCTTAATAAACCTCCAAGGGTTTTTCAATCTATAAGTTGGGCTTTTGCTGCCTTTTGTACTCGTGTATTTTGTTGATCGTTTTGTATCTCTAATGTCTGTCAGTTGAGAAGCTTGAGCAAGAAGCTAAAATTGATAGAACATCAGCGCCTTGTGCAATGGAATGGAGTATTGATCTTGAGAAGGGCCTCCGATCAAAGAAACCAGGTGAGACTTATTTCTGTTAAGTAACTATGTACTTTTTCTTTTTAGCGTGCATGTATTCACCTCATTAATCGAGTTAGTTACATTTTTTATCCAACTTCTAATGCAATATCACTTTGTCCCCATTTTCACTTGCATTAAAATCCTGGGCTTTTCTCAAATCAATACTATGCAACTATTGTAGCATCTTTGTCCATTTGATTAGTGATGCATATTTTTAAATCTATTTGATGTTTTATTCAAAGGGTCTCAATACATCCAATTGAAAGGTTTAGTAACTAGATTATTTTAATTAAAAGTGATAAAATATGATAATTTAAACCCAAAAATCAATATAGGAAGATAATGTTCTTTCTCCTTAGGTTTTACGTCCAGTTTAAATAGATGTACACTGCCTTTTCTTTTTGCTACTTCTATTGTTAACTTTTGGCAGTTTCAGGTCAACCTCTTGAAACCCTAGTACAAACTATGCAAAGACTTGAGCTGTGGGATAGAGAGCCTGCAGTTAACAAAGCACAGAGTGACATGTTTAAATTAATTCCAGGGGAGGATGGGCTATTTGCAAACTCAATGCTCCTCCGTCTTGTGGATGCTTTTAGCTCCGGTGACACAGATGTCAAGCTTTTTGTCGTAAGAGTTTTCTTATCATTACGGCGAAACCGTAGAAGGAAATATAGAAAAAGTGATGGGATTTTGTTGAAGTGTAGCTTAGAAAACCGCTTAGAACTGCTAAGACGCATAAAAGTAGTTTTTGATGCTGGAGGTGTTGAATCAAGAGCATTGGCATTGGTTCTCTTTGGTTGCTTGGCTGATGTGGCAAAGGACAATGCTGATATCCGCTACCTTGTACTTTCAAGCCTGGTTTGCGGGGAAGTGCTGCAGGTTGGTGCACATTGTGGGTTTTTTAAACTTTTTCATGTTTTTGCACTATCGAAATGCTAATTGGCCTTTGTAGTTGACATGATAGTTCTTGTTCCGGGAAGTATTCTACTTCCGGAATTTGTAACAATGTTCAAAACACCAAAACCAACGAAATTACTGCTCCAACTAATGGGGTTAATGGGAAGACAGGTTCATATTGCGAGTACAATAAATAAGTTGCAATGGATGATATGAAGTACTACGAAAGCTTCAATACTAGAGCGTTATACTAAACATTTTCCCTGTGAGCTTCTTTGGGAAGGTGTTTGCCTCCATTTTCCTCGAGATTCGGATAATATTTCCATGAAAAATAGATTTTTCAGCTAAACCGTCATTTGGAAAATTTCAATTTGCCGGAAGGTTTTCCTTTTCAAGTTGATATTATTTGCTTATTTTGTTGACTGATATTAAGACATGGTTCCAACTAATTTGCAATCGTTATACAGGTAGAGGCGTCTTTGTTTGCTGGAGGTTGCTTTAGTGAATTGTCCGATGACTTTGCTTCTATTCTTTTAGAGATACTGGTCAATATGGTGACATTGTCTGATGCTTCAGCCACTGTAAGAGTAGCAGCAGCTCGAGCTTTTGCCAAAATAGGGTGTTCATCCTCAAATGCATGCAAAACCTACAAGGTTCTACATCTTTCTGGCACTGCATTTTAACATAAATTCTCGTTGATGTTTTTCTTTTTTAGATTTATTGGCAAGGCCTTATGAATTCATGATCTTTGGAATAATTTCTGAGGTAAATGAATATGAATTTTCTGTTGGCTGGTGTTATTAGATGATCGTGATAGTTGCATTAAGAATCATCGTGGTGTACCATCATGTAATCATGTGTACGCTTTGGACAGCTTAGATTGTAATGAGGTTTGCTTGACTAATCCCCCTTAGTCATGGTAAAGCTGGAACCACTCATGTGATTACTCCATCTGATTTGATGTGGTTTCCAGAATATATGTGATTGTTTGGTTCTAGGCTAGACATCAGTATATAGTTACCAAAAGTACAAAGGCAGATCCACTTTATACTCCACATAATGTGTGTATACATCTCTGTTGTCAATTGATGATGAGTTTGGATCCTATTTAGATTGCGTCTTGATTGGTTTGGAATCATTTTACGTAAACTGACTTTGACATTCATCTGTGTACTATGGAGGTATATATACTCATACTAGCTTTTGATATCTGTTATGGTGACTAGCTACTGTTGCTATACTTTAACCAAAATATTTTACTCAACCAGAAAGCTACTTTTGTTTTTTCATGTTATTAACTAAAAAAACGAGATCTCGTATCAAACTTCTTTATGCTAACGCATTTTAGACTAGAGGAATCATGAGTGCATATTGCATGTGGTTTATCCATGCTTAGGAATGATTTTGCGTGTTGCAGGCAGGTTTGACGCTGGTTTTAGATTCTTCAGAAGAAGTATTCTTGATAGCGATGCTCATATCACTTTCACAACTTGTTTTAAGATCATCTCGACTAATACCAGAACAGGTAATTGTTCCATGCATCTATATTATGTTAGTTGCATGATCTGGATCACTTTGCATAGGATTTCTAATCAAATACCTTCCCTTAACAGCTGCTACACCGAGGAACTAATCATGACTGCCAAAGATTGCCAAAAATATAATTTCGGTCATTTGCCAAAAACATCAGCATAAGGTAATATGTGTTCCGCTAGGAACAGATATTTCTCAATCATTTTTAAGATGTCTCTTATCAATGAGTGGTTCTGATTGCATACCCTTTCATCTAATGAGTCAGTGTCTACCTAGAATAGCTGAATGGGGGAGGGTAGGTAGGCAATTTTTGGGTGTCTTGAGTGGCCTCTTCTACTCATAAGAACAAAGTCAATAGATCATAAGACAGTGAAGTTATACTTCAATTGAAATTGTGGGAGTGTTTTGTGTGCGTAAGAGTTGCTTTTGGAGGGGTTGGTGCTACCCTTCTGTGATGAGTTCCACCTCACCTACCTGTCGATATGTGTAATATTGACGTCGGTGACAAATTTTTATTTTCGAATAAAATTCTCTAATGTAGGTCTGTCTTGTATCTTTTGTACTAATGTTTTGTCTTTTGATGGTAGGTCATTTTGCTTTCCTCCTTCCTCGCAGAAGAAAAATCTTTGTGTTTGCGAGCTGCGGCATTAAAATGTCTGCATTTTGTTGCTGCAAGAGGAGGAATGTGTCATTTCCCTGCTTATCCTCTTTTCATCAAAGCACTAGTCGATATGTCAGATGAATCTGAGTCTCCACCAGCCTTGCATTGTGGAGCTTTACAACTGGTGCGCAAGGTGATATTACTTTGTCTTGCTGCTGCTTATGAAAATAGTTGATAACTTTATAAATACTGCATCTAACTTGCACTGGTCAATGTTCAGGTCTTTTTATATAACCCCAGTATTGAGCTGGGTAGCGACATACTGGAGTTTTCCAAACTTTTCAAAATCCTGCGAACAGCTGCTCGTTCTCCTATCATGGCCAAGAGACATATAGCAATTCGTTTTTTAGTAGATATATTGGACGAGCTATTGTCGAGTAACGAGAAGGCATTGGATGGAGTAGATTGTATTATGTTGGCATCTGAGGCTGTCTCATTTGTCTGTGATGAGGTTGGTTTGCTTGTTGAACTCGTACCTGATCTTCACAAGTTCGACTTTGAAATGGAGCAAAAGATTAAAACCTTTCTTGGCCTTCATTTTGTTCTTCTTAAAAGTTGTCCTCATCTTGGAACCATGGTGCTGGAGAGGATTTGTCTACTTGTAGAAAACATAGTGAATAAGCACAACGAAGCTGTAAAAATGGTGGAAGGAGACTTTGCTGTTGGTCATGAGATCATGGAGTTCTCTGTACAAGATGGTAAATTCAATAAGACTAAATTTTTGATTCGTGTATCCAAGATTGTGAATTCCATTCTTGAAAATTTAAATGAAGCTGGTATCATTTCTAAAGAAGTCATTGATCGCATTGCGCTTGTGGTTGAACAAGTACATAAAAGCAGCTCATTTGATTGCTTTACACGGGTTGCCTTCTCTTTTTTGTTGCATTCTCACATCTCTAACTGCCGTGTGTCAATTGAGAGTGAGAAAAAGGGCAGTATTGATGGAAATTTGTCGATTGCAATTCAAGATGGCTTCATTGAGAACAAAAAATTTAACCATGATTGTGCAGAAATGGTATTAGCTACCAAAGATAACTGGTCTGTTTACAAGCTAGGGAGATATGCAGCATGCCAAGGAGCGTGGTCCACTGCTGCTTTGTTGTTCGAGCACCTTGTTGGGACTATTAAATCTGATAGATATAATCTGTGGTTTGGATCCTTAATTAACTTTGCTCATTCTGAGAGGATCCTACACTCGCTTAAATTACCAGAAGGATGTGCCAATTCATTGAGTCGGCCAGAAATAAAGATCGCAAATCTTTTGGAGGCACGTAACTTTCTTCGTTCTTCCGAAGAAACAATGGCAACTATTGCAGAATCAGGTTGTCCCGTGTGTTTCTCGAGATGGTTTTTGGATCTTAAAGCGAAGGTTTTAGAATGTGTAGTTGATACCCTTAAACTGTGGTCTCTTCCATTGTCAGAGGGTAAGGTTGAGAGTAGTGGACAGGGAGAGGATATTAGTTTCGCTTCTTTGGGATGCGCTCTTGTTCGAATCTCGTCCCAGTTTAGTAGGATAGCAAGGGAATTTGATATGATTGCCACATCTTTCATGGGCATGGACAAGAAAAGTTTGGAAATTATTTCAGGAAATGCTCTGAGTTGTTCATTGCTAGCCTTCACTACTGGATTTTCCCTCTTCTTTCCACACCTACAGTATGAAAGTTTTACTGAAATGTCTGAGGACTATTTGCAAGGTATGCTTATACAAGATCTCGCTTGGCGATTACCACAAAGAGATTACACGATCAGTGCAAAACTTGGGTTCCTTTCGAAACTTTGTAAACGACCCAAAAGCTCATTGTTGCACTCTAGAAGTCGAATGGATAGCAATAGTTTTGATGCAGTTGCCCTACTTGCAGCTTGCAATTATGCTGTGTCACAGGTGGTTTTCTTGCAAAATGAGGCAGATGGAGTGCATAATAGTGATAAGAACCTACTTCATGTCTCAGAACAAGGCTGGCGACTTCTCATGGACGTTGTTTCAAAGTGTATGCAAATTCCTTTGCGGACACCTAGTCTGTTCTTTCGAGTAAGGTACTGTGGATTTTTTCCTGCATTTAGCAGAGCTAAGTTTCTGGAGTTCCTTTCATGTGCTCGGAGACCATATTCATGTTGGCCATATCCAGCAATTATTTTCATCTTTTTCGAACTATATAAGTATTTACAAATATTTAACTTTTCTCAATCAATTAATTCACAACAGTTTTAAGTTCTTCAAGGAAAAAGAGTTCTGGCTTATCAAATAAATTATTCGAAATTGTCGCTTTCTTATTTACAACTGTTCAATACACGCATCTCCGGTTTTGTTTCCGCCACTGAAACTGAAAATTTAGACTGGAAAACAAAAAGTATAAAAAAAAAAAGGAGACTTAAAATTGATATTTGGCTGTCACCGAAAGGGCCCCATTCCGATTTAAGTCAATGAATTTGACTATACATTGTTACTTAGGAGTGAGTGTGCATTCAAACCTCGTATGAATGAGAGTGCAATTTCTATCAAATGCTGGCATACTGTTTTGTCTACACCAGTCTGCTTATATGTTTGACACAGTCTACACTAGTAGTTACACACATGTGAACTAGAACATATATGCATGGATGTCATGTATCCAAAGCTGTTTGTGTAAAAAAAATTAAAATACTTCACATTGATGGTGGATAGGATAAATTCTTTGAATAATATTTATAGATGCAACAAACATCTGTCCATTTGTGTTTTACCTCTCTTATTCGAAATTGTACGTATATGTGCTAACAAATCAGTCACCTTGCAGGCCTTGCATTTCGTCCGAGTTATTTGTCTCCAACAGTGATACTGGATTTTGCTCGCAGGGGATATCAGTCTTGCAGGGCTCTCAATTAAGTCTAGACCTTTGTCTACTATTGAAAAATGTGCCAACGGGTTTTCAAATTCAGTCGATCAAGTTATATTGCATCCTCTATTGCAAAACGTCTTTTAAGGTTCTGCCCAATATCGGGGCCAAAACAAGTGTTCACATTCGTGCGGGTTATAAAGATTGGGGAGGTGATGACATGGTCTATGCGAATGATAGGTTGCTTGGGTATGTCAGTGGGAGTACTAGAAAGGCTACTAATCATGGAGTTATTGAGACATTTGTGCGCTTTGAGCTGAACGAAAAAGGTCAAGGGTTTTCTAGTTGCTTGCTTGATGTGTCTGGTTTCCCCCTGGGTTCTTACCGAACCAAATGGCTCAGCTGTTGTGTTGATGGTAAAGGTTCTTATTGGAGCCTCCTTCCATTGAATGCCACTCCGATCTTTACTGTGGTGGGAAGTGATGGGGATCTTCGCTATGGAAGAGTTTACTCCCGAAGAACGAAGAATTGATTTATTATTCACTTTATTTCCTTTTATTTATGTAGGAGTTATTTGATTAACAAGACAACTAATTATTTAGGTAACTTCTAGATTTGGTATGTTTTCTAGTTTAAACTAGGGTTTGGTTGTTTTGTTTTTTGTAATTAGGATGTTATTTTCTATCTTGATTAGGTTTTGGCATATAAAAAGGGGCTCGGGGCACCTATTATTCAGCTTCCTTCGTGCGGTTGCAGGTGAAATTTGTACGTGCGCTTTACATCGATCGCCAACCACAATATTATTTCATTTGTGCTCTTTACCCATAAGAACGCATATTTGCATGCTTTTATAAGAAAGATCGTTTGTACCATAAAAATATTAGTGTCCACTTTACCCACAAGACCGGATTTTTCACATGGTTCTGTAGGAATTGAACTTGTACAAAACGAAAACAATCATCAACCATTCGGAATAGTATTTGAAGCATTATTATAGTGGAAACAAGTTCATTTGGCGCTGGTTTGTTTTATTAAATAAACAAATTAGAGCACAAAATAACAGTGATATAAAATTAGTCTCTTGTACATGTACAACAAAGGTTCTTCCATGTTCATCAATTCAATTGCTCTCAGGCTGCTTTTGCTTGCTGCAAAAAAGCTCAGAACAATCAATATGTAATGAACTTTTTCAAGAAAAAGAAAACAAAAGTAAAATAAACGTTGTTTTGCAACTTTACTAAAAAGAGCTGCCATAAAATAAAAATCTGCTCCTGGGGGAAAAAATCTAAATAAACGATTTTCAACTATTGTTGCTTGTTCAGTGGAAAATCATTTCTTTTAAGTAGAAAATACTTGTTGCCAAACTCCAAAAGAATTAAAACCAGAATTAATACCAGCCATTTGTCAAAAGATTTGAGAAACAAACATCTGGATCCTAAAATTGTCATGCGCCATTTTTGTCTACAAAATTTTGTACTTACGTTTTGTTATGTGCCATTTTTGTGATATCGTATGCGCAAGCACGAGCAATAGCCATATCATGACAACGACCGGATATGAAATTAAATTTTAAGATTTTTTTTAGTATTTCTTTTAATTGTGCCTTAAGTTGCTTAGTTTTGCTTATCTTGTCCTAATTCTGAATCTGAAAATTGTTCGTAGAACAAGCACGACCTTATTGCACACAAGATAAGGCAAACCAACTAGTTTCTTTTCATTTTCTCTGCCGAAACAATCTCCTAAGCATTATTAGGCAACCTTATTAACTACTTAGTTCATTGATATTTGCATGTGTTTATGTGTTTTTGTTAGGGATTTACAATTCAATATGCTATCTTTAACCTTGACCTGTCCCTTGATCCAGGTTAGAGGCAATTCCATCAATCAAATTATTGAAGAGATTCTTCAGAGTGAGGAGATAAAACTGGAAAAGTTGAGATAAATTTGGCTTAGCAATTATATGCTTAACTATAAAAATGTTACCCGAGAAAGGAGGATATATTCCAATCACTATCGTGTTCAATTTGGGTACTACTTTGAGCAACTGAAGCTTGTTGCAGTTTATGTACTCTTTTCATAATTTCACCATAGTAAGGTAACAACACAATAACATGACAATAAATAGCAATGTCTCCCAATAGCAAATAGAGATAGCTTGGTAAGATTGATTAAAGAGTGGCAACACAACAAAACATGTATTTTAGCCACAATAAGCCCAAATCCCAGCATATGAGCGAAACTCCATTCTACAAAGTTGAGGATAATAGTAACAATAAACGGCGTACACCTGAAGCACTACAAATTTAAGCAGTCAAGTAATAAGAATTTCCATTCAGCATCACATACTTAGAAATATAGTTTCCCAAATATGAACGGCTTTAATATGCACATAAAACAATGTAAATTTTGAGAGAAGTGATCACTGGTCAGTCTATTATATTAAACTGCATTAGAGATCAATTTCACCTTAGCGTGGTTCAGTGTTGGCAACAAAAAGTGAAAGATTAACCCGAAAGGTTCCAACTCCCCTTAATTACGTTCGGTAGAGTTTAATTGAAATAGCATCATAACTTATAATACAATTAAAGCTGAAACCTAACTCTCAACAACTCTTCCAAGATCAATAAAACCATAATCTTCACTCCTTAACCTTTAACCCATACCGGAAAAAGGAACCCTAATTGACTGTTTTACGATGTACAAAACTTCATCCTTTTCATGATTGGGAAATATATCAAATAGCATGTAGTTTCATGGGTGAACAAATAAAATAAAGAACCTATTTTCAAAATATTCACAAGAAGAAGAATTGAAAAGCTCATTTCCTAATTTAGTAGCAATAGCAACTGGGAACATCTTGGATTCTTAAAAAACCTAATAAATCGAATTCGTAAGACAGAAACAACAAGCATGATGGAAATCAAAAATCAAACCCTAATTGCAATAAACCAACAGGAAATACATGATTCGGAAACACATCAAATAGCATGTAATCTCCTGGGTTAAAAACAAAAACAAAAACAAAAAAGAACAAATTTCTGCAAAATTCATTTCTAATTTGGTGGAAATAACAATTAGGAACATATCAGATTCTTAAAAATTTAATTACTCAAAGGATGGAGATTGTATTAGCAACATTGATTTACTCTTTCTTGTGTGTCAATACATAAATGAATGAGTGTGTGAAATTCCCACATACAAGTATGTATAAAATTTGCATCCTTCATCGAATTTGCAAGGCAGAATCAAGAAGCATGAGTAAAATCAACAATCACCCCAATTGCAATAAACCCAATACGATATACACAATATGGAAATATATGAAAGAGTGTATAGATTCATGGATCAAAAACAAATACAAAAAATAACAAACTAAGCAAAATTCATTTCATAACTTGGTAGCAACAACAATTGGGAACATCTCATGTTCATAAATACCTAATTACTCGAATTCGCAAGATAGAAACAACAAACATGAGTCAAATCAGCACCGAAACTCTAATTGACATAAAAATAAATGCAATATACATAATTGGGAAATACAAAAAAAGCACAATTTTTTCCAAAATTTATTTCATTAGTCCGATGAAACAGCAATCGGGAACACCACCGATTCTTAAACAACTAGATAATCGAATTGGCAAGACAAAAACAACAAACACGAGCAATATCAGTAATCAAACCCTAATTTCAACAAACCCAGTACAAAAATACACAATTGCAAAACATATGTAACAGCGTATAGATTCATGCGTTGAAAACAAATACGAAAAAGAACAAAATCGGCAAAATTCATATCATAATTTGGTAGCAACAACAAGTGGGAACATCTCAGATTCTTAAAACCCTAATTAATCGATTTGGAAAAACAGAAAGAACAAACATGAAAGAAACCAGAAATAAAACCCTAATTGCAATAAACACAATTCGAATACACAAATATATATATATATATAATTATATATATGTATATAGCGATAGATTCAAAAACAAAACACTATAATTAAAAAAAAAACAATTATCTTACCATGTTATCCTCTGATTTCTCTAACTACGGCTTCGATTGATGATCGATTTTGTTTACGTGTTATGCATAGAGGTAAAGACCTATGCAATGAAATATAACACTGCTTATTTGCATATGGGGTATGGGTAAGATCAAAGAGAATCGGGTAGAAGAGCATACCTGTTGTTACCCAAATATTTTAA
>MKEJ01086163.1:0-10704 GCA_001753735.1 Embelia ribes | reverse complement strand
TGGATACCAACAACTAATGAAGTGTATGGAGCTCTACAACAAAGAAATAATCACACAATTAGAACTCCGAAAGTTGGTCCATGATTTGGTTGGGGATTACCCAGAGCTAGTAAAAGGGTTTGATGAATTTCTGGAATGTGTTGAGAGAATCAGAAAATCAGACGACAAGCGTTCGGGCAAGTCCATGGAGGATTCTATACAAGAGTTGGACCTGTCCAAGTGTGAGCAAGTCACTCCAAGCTATCGGCGTCTGCCCAAAGATTTTGTAGACGCCAAGAACGATCTAAATGAGCAATTCAAGAATTGTGGGGAGGCTAAGCATCTAAATAAGCAATTCAAGTGTGTGTGGACTGGCAATCGACCTTTCAGGCACAGGCTCAAAACCCGGTACGAGGAGAAGTTGTTTGAGTGTGAAGATGAAATGTTTGAAATGGATATGCTGATGCATCCGATTAATGAGACGGTTGAGCATGCAGAAGAATTGTTGGAAAAGATCAACAAGGACATTACTGCTGGAAAAAAATCCATTTTCTGCCATGGTGATTATTTCACAGATCGAAACCTTAGGTGCATCAAGCAGTTATACGATGATGGGGGCACCGAAATTTTGGATTCATTGAGGGACAACACAACTGTTGTATTGCCTGTTATACTACAAAAGTTGAAGCTGAAACAGGAGGAGTCAGCCCAACGTCGTAAAGGTGTGGCTACAGTACTTTCTGACAACCACAAGAAATTGCTCGGTCTCCATAAGAGGTTGTGCAGAAAAGACTTGGGAGAGATCTGATGAATGGGCGAAAATAAGAGCCAAAACCAATGTGATTATGCATCAACCGCATCCGAGGTTGCTGCACCATTGACTTGAACTTTGGAAACAGCTTTGTATCTAGGCTTAGATTCTGAAATCTTTCCTTGATTAAAACCAGCTTTGTTATCCAGGCTTAGATTATCAGTTTCTTTGTTTGTTATAGTTGTAATACTGATTTGTTATTCTAGTTTATATTAGTTGAAATTTGATACTGACATCCTTCAATTATTAGAGTTATGTGGAGTTTTACTGTGCAATGTATAATAAATTATATCACGAGCAAACTGACCAACATCTCGGCTTCGTAGTTTTGGCTTATGTCATCAATCATGGAAAATTAGGGTTCATCGCTGGTCCGTAAAAACCCTTGCAGTAGTTTATTTGTCCCTTTTGAGCCAAAAGATCCCATGAATAAAGAGAGAGCAGGCCTTGCACTTGGTTAATCTCTGACCAAAAAAATATCAAAATTGTTATTAAAAAAAAACTAAAAATGTCGAATCATTGCCACATCTGCATCTTGCATTTTTTAAAAAGTCGTATCTGTATTCATGCCCGTACCTGAATTTGTATATGTATATGAGTCCATGCCCATTAGTACACTGTTAATTCACAAACATAGATAACCAAGAAAGAAGAGGACCGCGAAACTCAAATCACAAAGAAATAGGAAACCTCCTTGAGAACCAAGAACGGAAGTAATTTTGTAGGCATTGCATGTTTACAAAGGCGGTTTGAAAAATATGCACAAGGCCCCAAATTAGGAAGTACTTATCCTAATAAGTCGTGGAAAAGAACTAGTCGCATGGTATGTATTCATACTATAAACTAAAGAAAATACTAATGATCCATTAAATTAGTCGTCTGCTTTGTCTTTCTTACTTGAAAACAAGACTTTTTCGCTACAAAATCAATCAACTGATGTATGCATTAGTATATTGAAGTGAAACAAAGCACCAAAATGGATGGGTCTTTAGTCATTGGAACCACGAACGATTAGTCATATATCATAAATCACTGGTCCTGACTTAAATTTGGGCGAGTTTTCGCCTCCAATTCAGATTTCTATCACGCACTTTTTCTATTAATCTTTATACAAATAAAATATTTTGCATAATAAACCAAAGAGAGCAAACTATCAGACAAGACACAAGTTTGCGTTTACTTGTGATTATCGTTTTCCTCTTCCTTTCCCTCTGAACATTTGAAAGTAATAACTAAATTGAAGCAATAGATGCTCAGATCATGTCTTAAGTATTGGGGTTAGTCTTGAAAGTCCGTTCTTTCTTTTCTTTCATGGCTAGGCCTAAGCGACAAACTACTCATTTTAAGTGTTCATTTTCAAAAGCCGAAAAGCTAAATTCGCCCCCCCTCCCCCTAGTGTAATCCAAGGAAACACATTATTTTAGTTTTTTTTAATTTTAAAATTTCGTTGGGTGAATAAGATGGATCCAAATTTTAATAATGAATAGACTTTAACACTCTTAATGTCTAATTTTACTTTACTTCATATCTCAAACCCAATGAATTTCTTTTTTTTTTTTTTTTTGGGAAATTAAAATTTCATATATTGATTTATTTCTGCATTGAAAATTTAAATTCACGAATCATTTTTCTTAGTCTTATCCTAATATTATTGTCTTATTCTTATTTTCAAATGTAGCAAAAGGCCCTAAAAGTAGTCATTATTATTATACAAACTGAATACTAAAATAAAAATATCACATGCAAAAAAATTGTTAATGGAGTGTATCTCTTCCCATTAACTTCTCCCAATCTCGAGTTTTTTTTTTTTTTTAAATAGCATTTTTAAAGTTTTTAAAATTTGAAATTATTTAACGGAATCTAACACCAAACAAATTTTTTTAGTCTATCTGCAACAAAGAATATGATTATATACAAAACAGTATATTAGCTAGAAAGTCAGAAAAACCAGACTATCCTCCCAGAATCCCAAATGCTACATCGTGGACACCCATTATTAGATCATAAAATCATGACAATTCTTCAAAACACACACTATAAATGCTCTTTTCTTTTTGAATTAAGTTATAGCATGCCTAGACTTCGGCTTAATTTCGGAGACAAATATTGGACTTCATCGATAACATAAAAAGCTTAATCCTCCTCCCAATCAATATCATCTTCATGATTTCCCGACACGTCGTCAGCCTCAACATTCAGATCAACCTTGTAAGTTCCACCTGTATTTCCTGTAATCATCCACACAACATAAAACAGTTAAAAAGAAACAGGGCATGGACTGTAAATTAGTCATCTACCATCTTTCAAATTAGAAAACTAGACTTCATAGCTGGAACAGCGGCCATATGATGTAAACATCAGTATGTAAGAGAAGATCAAAGCACCAAAATGGATGGACGAGTTTTTCTTGTTGGAACCACATATAACTAGTTATATATCCTTAGCGCTGGTCCTGACTGAACTTTAGGCAAGTTTTCACCTTCAGTTCAGATTCCCATTCGTCACAAGTTAAATATTTGTACGTAATAGACCAAATCGAGTATACTATAAGACAACAGTGAACCACACTAATATGTCTAACATTGGAAAGCAAATACTACTAAATCTCCTTACTTCCCTTTTCCTATCGTTATTTCCTCTGAACATTTGAAAGTACATAACTAAATAAAAGTAATAGATGCTCATAGTCATACCATGTCTAAATATTGAGGTTGGTTATTTCAGTTCGTCTTTCTTTCTTTTTGACAGTTAAGCACAAGTTGTTTGTCTTCTCCTATCAATACCAAAAAAAGAAAAAACATGCTTTCAACAATTTGAATCTTGCGAGAAGAAATAACAAGGAAGCATAAATGTTGACCTATGTCTTTTGTCTATTGAAGCTGAAAAAAAAAAAAGAGAATAGACACCAAGATAAAATAACAATTTACATTGAATAAAACACTAAGAAGATAGACCTCGGCTGGTGAGTCAATAAACCTTTCCCAAACCAAGAAAAACATGAAGATTCAACAAATTTCTATACCATTTATATTTTAAACCACGGAAAAAGAAAATTTGACAACTACCCGCAGAATGGGCTTCTCCCCATTTAACATCTTCATATCCTTCATTTTCATCACCCTTGAACTTCCTGCCAACTTGACGCTCAGACGTGCCATTAAAGATTTGCATTATTGAGCAACTCTTTGTGTGAAGAAATAACAAGGAAGCCTCTTCTTGTTCTCGCTGTCTCAGAATAAAGCAGCACAATATGCTTTGATACATTCATTCTACAACACAATCAAAGAGTGAAAGCAAAGTCAGATACAAGTAAAAGAATATACATCAAAGCAGATAATGGGGAACAATAATAAATAACGTATCCCAGTGCACTGGCCTGTAAAGTTGCTGCTTCATCTTTTTCAGCATCGACTTTTTGTCACCAGACAACCCTGCAAGTGCCAAAATGGAGACCTCCCCGCGCTGCTCTTTTGTTAGGTTCATTCCTTCTTTGATCAGCCAAGGAGGCATAACTTTCTTCGGTGAACTTGCGTTATCAGATTTAGTATCATTTTTTTCTTGACCACCAGAAAATGCAACTTCAACCTATACGAAATAGCAATAAAATTCAACAAAGCAAAATAGACACAGCAGTATCTGCATAAGGCAGTCACCAGCCTCTATAAATTACACTATCAGTCAACTTAGATGACATGCATTTGACTGACATATGGGTAGACCCGGTCCGGACCAGGCCTGGACTCATATTCCTTCAGGACAGGGTCGGGGATGAGTCCTAATTTTTCCTCTTAGACCCGACTTGTACCCGACCCACATCCACCTCCAGACCCACAGACTCGTGACGCATAGACCGGCAATCCATCCGAGTCGGGTCAAGCTGGGTCAAATGCAGGGTAATAAAGAAAACATTAACTAGTTTTTTTTTCTCTTTTTCCTGATTGAAGAAAACTAAGTGAAGATTTTAATGAAGGCATCTCTGCACTCCCCCAGCACAGAGGAAATCACTCATGAGCATGCGAAACTACCGTGGGATATACTACTGTTTCGTCTTTCCCTTCGTTAAAAAATGTCCACCTTCGCATTCTTTTAGAATATCAAAAATTGGAAAAAAAAAGAAGGCATGTCTTACATAGATAGGATGTGTTTGGGACAAATCTTACTTTAAAAAGAAACCATTTGTAGATGGACTTTTAATAATGAACTTTTAGATAAGCACTTGCAAATAAAAAATAATGTTTGGTGGGACTTAGAAGTACTTTCATATTTACAAGTATAAATGGTGTATTTGGCTAGTAAGTTTGAATTGGCTTATGTAAATTATCTCACCGACTATTATTTATTTTTTATAATAATTATCACATACTTCAAAATTCTCTCTCGACTAGGAGTAAATTTGTATTCTGAAATTAAATTTTCATATCTAGATCTACACTTGCTTATATAACTCTAGAATTGCAAAAAGAAATGAACAAACACAGAAATAAGAGAATAAATAAAATATTTCCAAATGAAAGTATCAATCTAAATGTGAAAGGAAGAAGAAAAATTTTCAATATCGTCTCCTCCACTAAATAGGTTTATCCAGATGTATTAATGATAGGAAAAAGAAACCAAGAAAATAGTTATTGTGAGAAAATCGTTAAAAGAGTGGAAAAAAATTCAAGAGATATATGCAATTTTTCTCAGATTTAATGGACTACCCACTGAAATTTTTGTGTATATGTATGCATACTGAGTGTAAAACCAAACTCAACAATCAAAATTGTAGGCCTTGCATTAAGGTGCGGAATGGTGAAGTACAGAGAGGAGGAAGGTGACGGAGAGCCGGAAGTAGCGATTGATGGATGGACATTGCCGATCTTGTTATCCGTTGGAGGAATGATCTGCAAATTCCTTTAAAAATAAGGGTAATATCGGCAGTCATTTATATATAATGGGGGTAAGAATGGAAATTGGGGATCAATTATTTAAAAGAGATTTCCACTTCGCGAGAAAGTGATATAATGGACTTTCTAGGAAGCTACTATGCCCCTGTCACCAAACGCTAATTTTTTTTACAAATGGACTTACAGAGTCGAGAAACACTTCCAGTGACGCTGCCAAACACTACCACAATTTGCGACGCGATGAAGATTGCTCAGAGAACTTATGGTTCAGGCATTAGATGAATACTTTCTCAATCTATTTTGTTTCTTGCATAGTTGTATATCACATATAAACACCCATGTATATTTTCTCAATCAACTTCATTTCTTGTGTCATATGTATACAAACACGCATCTATGTACACGTAATATATAGAGAGGGAGTTCAAATTTTATAATAGTCGGCGAGTTAACTTTTTTTTACACCATGTGTCTTGATGCTTTCAAATCATATAAACCTCAAACAGAATGCCCGATCACCGAATTCATGCTATGATGTAATTTATGTTGTTCAATGTCTGCAAATGGTCATAAAATAAATTACCCTTGTTTCTCCAACATATGGCATAGGTGTTCCACAGAATCCCTGTGATGATAGTGAGGGGTCATTACCACTAGAATCACCATTTGCTCGCCCAGCAGCAAGGGCCAGACGCTCCCACGCTATGAGAGTCTCAAATTCAGGAACTGGCAAATCTTTTAAGCGTTCAAGCTGATCCATCAAAGGCTTAAGCTGTTCCTGCAACTATTAACAAAATGACTCATACATAGTTAACAATGCACATCTTGTATCTTTCATACGCTAACACATTTATAACCAAAACAATGGCACATATCTTGCCAACTAATTTATAACATCTGCTCGTAGATCCATTTTTGTTTAGGTGCCAACAGTATTAGAAATAAGGATTCACTGCTTCTACTTCTGCCAACAGTACATGCATGAAAGAAATCAGATTTTTAGGGTACAGTAAATTTGCTACTTTTTAAAATCAGTTAGGACAATTGTGTTTGTGTATTTTTAGCATAAGGTTATCATTAGTGAAGGTGGCATTTTGTCCGATTGAAGCTGATTTTCACACTAGTCCAAGTACCATACTAATTTTACGCCTCACAAGTTTGTACTTTGTACTCTTATATTCCAAGACATTTGATCTAAGCTTGACAATTGGGACTAGCTCCATCATGCACACATGCGGAAGATCCAATCTTACTGAAATTGTCACCTATTTTTCACAGAAAATGGGTTCAATTAAGATAACCTTTTTGTTTTTCGCCTATCTAGAAGGACCACCAGCAGGTCACTAAAGGGGAATACTCTTTTCTGAACAAGAATATGAGCCAGCAAACAAAAGAACAAATAGACCTATTCAATTTCTAGCAAACTACGACCACTTACAAATTAATAATACAAATTTTATTTACCTCTTTTTGTCTTTGAAAAAAAAAAGGAGCATGCATAAAAAGGATGAAACCTCCTTTATAGGGTGGACCCTGTACAAAAATTGAAGAATGTGCCAACACAAGAGAATCTAAAACGCCGTAAAAGGAGCAGTAATGGGCAGTTTTTGTGGGAAACTGAGATTCTTTCCTTTCAAAAGGAGTAAAGAATTATCAACACCATCAAAAATCGTAGAATTTCTCTTAAGCCAGACACACCACATGATGTAAACAGGAATAGAAGCGAGACATCGCAAAAATCAAGTGGGCAAAGCTGCCTCCAACGGTAAAGAAGAGCTAAAACAGAACCTAGAATAGCCCACACTTGGCCCAAAGATAAAAGAAAAAGATGAAAGAGAAGGAAAGAAAGGGTAAAGGATCAAACCTCCATCCTCTGAAGTGTATCCTTCAACTTTTCACGGCTTAGTCTCCTGGCATTATCATCTCCATCTCCCTTTTCCTCAGCAGCCAATTTGTCACCCTCAGCTATGAGTTCCCCCTTGCAACTTTCACAATGAAAATCCTCATCCTCTTCAGAAATAAGTCTCAGTGCATCCAACGCAGTGTATCTGGAAGTTAAAAAATATTCAAAACCCATCCATCTGAATATATTGAGGAGTATGTATCTACACAAAGAATGGCAACAAAAGTAGAAACCTTTTCAAATAGCTGGGGCATATATACCGTTGAACAGTGTTCTTGTCCTCCAGTTCGTCTTTTATCTTTTCTTTCATATGGTGAAGTCAATACCTCACGACATCGTATATCTGTGCACCACATGGCTACTGTGACTCCGTTTATATACCACTTAATCACATGAAGCTTATTACACTGAAACCGTAATTATGAACTTATGATGACAGTAATTGATCCAAAAAAATTTTAAGTAATCAAGCTTAGAACTAAATGCATACTGAATTCTTCCATATATATGTAGTTATGTACACAAATGAGTAAAATGTAGGCAACCCATAGCGTGCAGACAATCAATTAAACAATCACAAAATATCATTAACACAAGAAAGAAAAGGCCCTAACACAAGAAAGAAAAGGCCCTAAGTTTTTTAAGAACCAAAATCATTGAGGCAATTACATCCCCCCACCCACCCCCACAAATAACTCGGCCAAAAACACATAACATCACAAAGATTGTAAAGCACAAAATGATCAAAGAAAAGGCTCATTTTAAACATTAAGTTATGGAAGAAATAAGATCATGAAAACAAATATCAACCAAAGCAGATACGAAAAATGAAAAAGATTGCATGTTCTATCAGCCATTTTCAAATTTGTGTGGTGGAAAATTGGCAACATTCATCTCACAGTAACAACAGAGGCTTCCAAGTAATATTAAAAATTGCCATGTGGGCACTTCTAATACTAATTTCAAATCATTTGTTCATTCTTAAATCACTTTATAGTTACACAAAATAAATAAATAGCCTTGGAAGTTGAAACTGAAGAACCGGAAGCTGAAATTGATTAATCGAGATGTGATGGTTAAGGTTGGTCTCTGCATAGATGCCTTGAACTCATTTCATTGTACCCAAAATGAGGAGGAAAGATAACTATTCTCATTCAGGGGGCAAATAGAAAATACACAGAATCACGAATCATGTGAAAGTCAAAACATACATGATTGTCTCCCACTATCTATCACTCGGTTATAAATTACACTTCAATCGAGATTACTGCATTGCAAGGTCCAAAAATACAAAAACAAACCTGTGCATAATCTAAACAGCAGTAAGAATGAGTGTGCATCTTCTCCTTTGATTGTCCCTCTAGCCCATTCATCAGTTGTTGCAGCTATTGCAGCATTATGTATTTTTGCTCCCTTAGAAGTCTTCATGGAGGATAAACAAAATTAGCACAATAAAACTTATATCCACATATTAGCAACCATCTACATAGATGAATATTACAAGTTCACAATATTGAAAAGGGAGGCCAAAAGAATATCCAGAGGAGGTAGCAAAAGAGGTAATGTTTGAAACAATGGCTAGTTTTTCAGCGAGCTAAATCGGAGCACTTCACCATATATTTACAAGCGAAGAGATATAATTCCATTTCACATGAGCCGATTATTTTTCATTGACTTCAGATCCGCCTCTAGTCTCATTTCAAGAAGTTAAATGAAATGTTCTCTTTACCTTTATATTTACCCATCCAAGTTGAGTAATATTAGAGACGATAAATTTTCAAATTTGCTTAATTCACATTCTGAGTATGGTGTTTGCTTTTGACTTGTATTTTGATGGTAACCACTGTTTATACATCTACTTTCCTAGTCCTTGTCTTTCCCAGAATTTGCTTTCTTTCAGGTTCAAATAGATATATTCTTATCCGGCACTTGTGGTTAGACGATTCAGACCCCTTTCTTCAGAACTCCTTAGCATTGTCGGCCACGAAGGAGCTTTGATAGGGGAGAATTGGGTGTGCTCAGGTTGAGACCCTGTTTTTATAGATAACACATGGGTTGTTACATGGGAGGCAAATCTTACTACATATTATATTAGACGAAGAAGGGTCCTAGTGACTGTTGGTACTGATAGAGGGAACATTAATGACTCCATGTGAAATTACAAAATTTGAGGGAGCTTTAAAGTCTCTTGTTATCCATCTTTGCATTTCCTGGGGTTTTTCCTTGTTCAGTTAGAGATTTATTGATTTGTTGAAGGAGAGATGACGCTCGAGGAAAGTAGAAAAGCCGAGAGTCACTGCTGTCATCTCTATATTTTAATGCATATCGACGGAAAGAAACTCCAAAGCATTTTATATATCAGAGATATATATGTATTCACAGGCTTAAGACTGCTGCTTGACACAATCTTTTGTTGGTTTAAGCTCAAGGTTTCGATAATGTCCGATTTTATAGATTTTAGACGTAGTCACAAACTGCTCATTCATGTCAGTTTCTTTATTAATATAAGGGGTTTCTTTGTTGGGCTTTTTTTGTGCCTGCTTTCTGGGTACAATGCATGCCATACAGTTTCTATTTGGTATTCAAAGTACTTAACGCAGAAGTGGAAAGATATCCTTTGTCATAAACTAACAAAAAAAGAAAACTAACCTCTTTCCTATGGTCCCTGGCAATGAGCTTTTCTTCTTCAAAAAATCGAAGAGTTCGGCGAAGTTGCTTAGAGTGCAGCTTCAGATCCTTTGCCAAAGTTTCCTCTTTCACCCACTGACGCCTGGAGAGAAGATACTGTTAGGAAAATACCAGAAAACCCATAGTGCCAACCCTAAAGAAAAAGAACAATGATATAAGCAAAAGCAAAAAGAGGAAGGAAAAAACAAAAGAAAGATAATATAATCCAAAAACTCTTGTAATAGAGAGCATTTTAAACTGATCTATCCACTTGCGAAATGTACAGTGAATATAATATACAAAAAAGAAAGATTTGGAACTGCTATTGGAAAACGATAGTAAAAGAATAAGTATTCCGGGATAAGGGACATCCGGACAGGACACTGAAAATGCACACATTCAGAAACAGAAATTTCCATCTAACTCTGATTCTCAAGTCCCAAAATCCATATATGAGC
>MKEJ01086158.1:0-22120 GCA_001753735.1 Embelia ribes | reverse complement strand
TATTTTGCATATTAAAAAATATTATGTGTAATGCATTTGCTTTACACCAGTATGTAAAAATGTACATACATTGTATTGTTTCCGCGCACAGATAATAGATACAATCAAGACGTCACACAATTTTAAGAAAAAATTAAAAAATAATATTTGAAATTTTGAATTAGTAATTATAAATAACTAAATCTAAAAACAGTGTAGTAGGGTTTGGTATAAATATAGTGTTTCACCTCTGCTGAGCTCCCCCGTTCAGCCGTCTCCTCCGCCTACACTCTCGCCGCCGACGAAAAGAAAGCCCTAGAATTAGCAAAGCGACCACCGGAAAAGGAGATGGGTGGAATCGAAAATTCAGAGGAAAAAGATAATAAGCAGAAGAGCAAAGCCACGTCATCGTCCGACGTGGACGATTTCAAAATCGTCAAGGAAGGAGAGGCCGAGATTCTCACCCTCGCTAAAAACGAAGTCTTTTACAATAAAGCCCAGGTCTTTTTTGTTTTGCCCTTTTGGGTATATGATGATACGATAATTTTTTGTGCAGTTTTGTGTTTGTGATAATTGATTTATTGATTAAAACATGTAAATGTACTGAGTTGGTCGAACTCGTACATATGTCATTACTTTATTTGGGACCCTAATTGAGGTACTTATTGGTTGTGTGTTTTTTGGAGTTGCTTATGTTTTTTTCTATGCAAAGGGAATTTTTATGGAAAACTTGTTATTGGTGCCTTTTGCTAGATGATATGTTTATGCTGTTTCGAGATTATTTTGAACGGTCATGTGTTTGTGAATTGGGACAAATTAGGGCTTAAACCACAATATGTGGTGAATTGAGTCAAGTTTGAACTGTGGAATTGCTTTATTTCGACCATTGTTGAGGTAGTTTATACTGGAAATCTTCATGGAAAAAGATTGATCTTTCACTCATATGTAATTGGCACTAAAATTGTGTAGCCTGTCTTCTCTTCAAAACTAGGCGCCCCGTCGCACACGAGATGAGAGTCTAGAGTACACGTAAGAAAAAGCTATCGGCATTAAATGAGCAAGGTCAAGCTCAACCTACAACACCTGGTCCGGATCGGAGCAAGGAATGTCTACAATTCCTGGGTTTAATCAAATACAATTTGAAGAATTGGCACAATTGAAATCATACGTTGCCCTTTCATTAGGAATTTGAGGATTATCCGTGTACTTCACATCTTTTTTAAGATTTCATAAGTTTACTCTCAGATTTTTTACTCTGATTGATGTATTTTCTGTAAAGTTTAGAGGTCCACTTAGTATCTATACTTGTATATAATAATTTAGCTTCATGACAGGGTCATTTTAAAGAATCATTGGTAGTGCAATGGATTTGATTTTTGAGCTTGTGACTATCTTTCTTGGCTGGAATGGTATCTGACCTGGCAATTATCCTGTGTCCAGGTGAACAACAGGGACATGTCTATTGCTGTTTTGAGGGCATTCATAACGAAGCGTAGGGAAGAGCATGAATCTATGCTGTCGAAAAGAGCAAAAGGAGTACAGAAGATACAAGGCGAGAATGCTTCTTCAGAGCCAGTTGTTCACAATGAGAAAAGTAATGGTCAATGCGAAGAGAGAGAAGATATATCTCAGGGTAGACCATGTAGCGTCTCAGAAGAACCCCCGAGAGTCAAAGAGGGAAAAGGGCGTGGGGAACTGAAGCCTCCAAGAGTACTCGAGGTTTTATTTCCTTTACCCTCTTTATCACTCTGGTTTTTACCTTCACTTTTTCATATTGTTTATATACTAACTTCTACCACTATGACTAATGGTAGGCACTATCGGCTTCTGGATTGAGAGCCTTAAGATATGCCCGTGAAGTAGAAGGCATAGGCCAAGTTGTGGCGCTTGACAATGATGAAGGTAATAGGGCTTATGTTATAGTCTAAAAGAACATGTTGATGGTTCCAAAAATTGGGTATCATGTTCATTCACCATTTTGCATGCCAAAGAGTCTTTTTGGCCTTGCGAAAAAAAAAAAGCTCCTTCCATGTTCACTATATGTTGGCATTGTTATGCAGTTGGCATTGTTATGCTAAGAAGATGTGATCCTGGGTTTTTGTGAATTAACGCACGCCACCCTCACCCGCAAAATAATAATAATAATAATAAAAAAAAAACCTACGCAAGCATGATACTGGTTCCCTATGATTGAACTGCCTGAGAGAAGTACAATGTTTGCTTTGCAGGTGCTGTTGAAGCTTGCAGGAGAAACATCAAATTCAATGGTTCAGTAGCAAGTGCAAAGGTGGAGTCACACCTTACAGATGCTAGGGTTTATATGCTCACCCATCCTAAGGAATTTGAAGTGGTACGTAATATATGAATTCTTATCAAGACAAGTATTATTTATTAATCATGTACTCTGATGTTGATCATATTTGGTTGGTGTACATGCCACCTTGATAAGAGCAGGATCCACTTATAGTTGTACGTTGTTGTTACTTTTTTTTTCTACTTCTTGATGTTGCAGGTTGATCTTGATCCCTATGGATCACCTTCAGTTTTCCTTGATTCTGCTATGCAGTCTGTTGTAGATGGTGGCATGTTGATGTGCACCGCGACTGACATGGCCGTATTATGTGGGGGTAATGGAGAGGTTTGCTATTCAAAGTAAGATGTTATCCCATACCCTTCTTTATATGAATAAATTTATGTATAATTGCATATATGTATTGATATATGTACATGTGCTTGTGTCCGTGTGTATGCCTGCATATTATGAGATTAACTTATCTATTTCTATTCTACGATAGATATGGCTCTTATCCACTGAGGGGAAAATATTGTCACGAAATGGCCTTGAGGATCCTCCTTGCCTGCATTGAGGTACTTCTATTTATTCTTAAAATGTTACTTTTGAGATTTGAATTTGTGTGAAGATGTACTATTCTTAGGTGCCAAGTATTTCAATGCCTTTTACTTTAAACGTTGCAGAGCCATGCAAACAGATACAAGCGCTACATTGTTCCCGTGTTATCAGTTCAGATGGACTTCTATGTTCGGGTTTTTGTTCGCGTTTACACGTGAGTCTCATGCTAATCAATTCGTTCAGAGAATCATATTGTTTGAATAAAATTCATACTGAATTCTTATGAAGGATAACGTATCTTATTTCCTATTGGAAGGGATTAACATCTCATAACTACAAATATGCAACTGCCTTATTGTTCTAGTGGAATGTTTTGTAATAACTTTTCCAGGATAACCTGTTTATTCGTCTCTTGTTGTCGTTTCTGGTGGGGCTCGATCTGGTGCTTAACTCTATGTTAGTTGTATAGATGTTTACATTTTACTTAGAAGTTATAGTATGTATGCAGCTCTGCAAGTGCAATGAAGAACACTCCACTTAAGCTTTCTTACGTGTACCAATGCATCGGTTGTGATTCTTTTCATCTGCAGCCCCTCGGCAGGACTGTGGCAAAGGTATTGCAGAATGACAACCTCTATTCTTTTGCGTTAAATAACTGCATGATTCTTTTGCTTCTGTGTCAGTGTCTCAGAAGAAATTGAAAAATGCAATATTAGGATGCTGACTCATCACTTTCTTGTGTATCCCTCTAAAGAATACCAGCGTAAGATATCTGCCTGGATTCGGCCCTGTTGTTCCTCAAGAGTGCACTGATTGCGGGAAGAAATATAACATGGGTGGGCCCATATGGTCTGCTTCTATCCATGATCAAGAATGGGTAACTTCAATGCTGTCAGATGTAAAGGCAATGCGAAATAGGTATCCTGCTTTTGAGCGAATATCAGCTGTTCTGACAACAATATCGGAGGTATGTTCGTGACCATTGACCTCATGATCTGAGAAATTTAGAATCTTAGATTGATTTCTGATTCTTTTATTACCCATAGTGAGTATACCGCAAAAGTTTAACTTTAGGCTACGAAGATGGCTTGTTTATAAAGTTTTAGCGAACTGCCAAAGTTGTGGATCTCTATCTCCTTTTCTAATGAACTGTTCTTTGCAGGAGTTACCCGATGTCCCTCTTTTTCTCAGTTTGCACAATCTGTGTGGGACACTCAAATGTACTTCTCCTTCGGCAGTCATTTTCCGATCTGCAGTTATAAATGCTGGATATCGTATATCGGGAACTCATGTAAATCCCCTTGGACTGAAAACAGATGCTCCAATGGATGTTATTTGGGATATCATGCGTTGCTGGGTAAGTTTCTTTTGTTTTTGTAGTAAATTATTTTTCTTCTAGCTTACCATGTTTAAATTAAAAATCTTTGTCCAACGCATTTATGTTCTCTACTCTAGTGGAATTCTCACCCTCTTTGTGTATTTTTAATGTTTAAGAGTTCTTTATGTGTGTGTCTTTGTGTTGGTTGTATATGCTTTCTTTTTGTTTGCTCTTTCTCATTGCTTTGCAATGGTTTGCAGGTGAAAAATCATCCCGTGAAAGCGCAGCCATCGGATCAGTCTGGAACTGTTATACTTGCCAAGGAGCCAGTTCTTGAAGTGAGTTTCATGTTTCCAGTTTCCCCCTTCTTCGCATCATGAAAATTTTATGTTCTAGAAGAACAGAAACTGCAATTTTTTTTAATTTATGTACTCTCTCATTCACATGCACATTACATTCAGATTAATAGTTTTTAACTTTTATTCAATACCTTATTCAAGTAGAAGTTCACTACTTTATTCTTGTGAAAATGGTTGAAAGTTCTTTATTGGCTCCTCTATTTGTGTAGGCTAATTTTGCAAGAGCGGTAGCATCGCTGAGCAAAGCGCAAGCCAAGAAAGTCGCACGGTTTCTCCCAAATCCTGAAAAGCATTGGGGCCCGAAACTCAGGGCAGGCCGCCAGATCACCAGCAAGCACGTCTCGCTTTTGGGTCCCAAAGCACTCAATGGAATTAATAAGCATGAAGAAGAACAAAAACCAGAAGAAAAACAAGAGCAAGAAGAAGAAAGCGAGGATGAGCCTCAGGCCAAACGTAAGAAGCCAGAGGATACCACTTCCGTTTCGTAAAAGAAAAAACACCCAAAAAATAACATCATTCAGGATGGCTTGGCGCTCTTTCTAAACAACTTCGGGCTGCAAAATAATTAAGCAAAAATGTGTCCAAATGGCGAAAGTTAAAGACATGTAATTCGCCAGTCGAAGTTCATTGGAGCTTCAAAAGATTTTGTTTATCGATTTCTTTTTCCTTTTAATTTTCTTGCTTGTGTGTGTTATTTATTCTTTGAACACTTTGTTGTAACAGTTTTAAGTTGTAATTTTATTTGCAGCCTGAGACTTATGTGCCATGTGGAATATCTTTAAAAATATTCAGGAATGTACTATTTTTAATTTTAACTAAGTTTTCTGGAATTTAAGCTACAAAAATTTCAGAACCTGCAAGAAAATGCTATTACATTGACAGTTGTTCATTTCATAAATGAGAATCTATTTATGCAGTGAGAGGCATGCAAAAATTACATTCATTTAGTTGCATTAGTTTACTCACAAACTATTGCCCTTTAATACACGCATGTACATATAGTTTAAAAAAATCTTATTAATTTTGATAAATCTTTTAATCTTTAATCTAGTTCTCGTTTTATTAGTCGTTTTCTGTTTTAATATAGTTGGAGGGTAGTTTGCTTGGTCTGAACTAGAGTTGCAGGGGCAAAAATGTCCCAAAAAATATGGACCATTTCCCGATTTGTGGGTGTCATCCTTGCGCAAGGGTCATGCTAATATTCTCTGTATCGTTCCAATTTTATCAGATGTCCCCGAAGGGGCATACCATAGTTGGTTCACTGGCCTATATAAACTATCTATAAATTGGATTTATACACATTGGTATCTAATTTTAACTCTTATCAGCCGAAGATCGTTGTATTATAGTGGTAAGTATTTCCACCTGTCACGCGGGACTAGGTTCGTTGCAATGGCCTTTTTTTTTTTATTTTTCTTTGACATAAGTAGCACAAAACACATAACAATTACCTGCGGTTACATTAAAATAACACATCAACTGCTATTGCAGCTTATTATTCACCGTTCAACATACACAAATCAAATTTAAAAGGGCAATAATTCGTAATTACGAACGTATTTAAATGAGCGAAATTCTTCAATTTCAGGCTGCGGATGTCTACGTAGTTATTTGGTGGTGTCGGAGAAGAAATGGTTAATGGTGGGCATGACCTCGGGGGGTCGGGTACGAAGGAACCTACGGAGGCCGTGTTCCGAGTACTTTTCACCTTCCTCTTTGTTCTCTAGCACCGCAGTCTTCCGGTGTGCTTTGTTAATCCTTCACCAAAAATACATAAGAAAAATTTATTCCATATATATATGAATATGAGGCCATCTATTGATTAACTATTATTATTATTTTTTAATAATCATGCTGAATTTGAATTTTGGGGTGCCAAATAATGTCACATATATATGTATGTGTATATATATATGTACCTAACATCAGGGTTGGTAATCATGTTCCTTGAAAGTTGGAAGACAACCATGCTTGTGACAAAGCCCATGGCAGCCATTAGAGGATACACCTGTTTAATTTTCAACAAATTCAAATGAATTGAAAAAGGACTAATTTATAATTAAACATTAAACAACCCATAATACAATTCCAATTGACATTGCAACTCAACTATTTATATAACCCGATTGGAAAAATAAAATAAAATAAAATACATGTACGATAATTTTTTTAAATGAATACCGGTTTAACAAATTTAGCAGATCATAATGATGTATGTACAGAAAATCATATATAAAATATCTACAAATATCTATATAGTTATACTTTTTGCATTAATCTTTTACCTAGCCTAGATTTTTGACTCACCTCTGGTTTAACCCAACGGCCCATACGTAAAAATTTTGCTAGCTTGCTTAGCTTTGAGGATTTAAAAAATAATAGTATGATATATGGAAATAAGCTTTGTTGTTCTCTGTGTTTTTCTGAATTTGTGAGATATATATATATATATATATATATATATATATAGATATATATATATATAGATGAAGTTAGAGAATTATAAGATATAATCGCATTTCTGTTGGCTGTGGATTAAAAAAATTGACCCCAAAATTATACTGTGGGTTTAAGCCAATGGTTTTTCTTTATCCCATTTATTTTGAGGTCAACAAGTTCAATTTTGTTTGCTTGTCGTCATAGAATGTTCTTTGCTAATTTTGAGATAAATATTAACTTGATATTAATGGAGATAAGGTTTTAATTAATTTTGTGCGACAGAATATTCCTGTTTATTCAAAACCTTAGGCCAACATGAGCTATGGTTACTGATATTGGAATTAAGGCCCAACAGCACCTTTTCATATCAATTATTTTTTATTTTTTTATTTTTGCTTAAAAAACTTGGAACTTAATTATTTTTATATTGTGGACAAAACAACGAGAATTTTGAAATTGGAAAATGGGTTAAAAAGTAAAAATACATTAATTTTGTTTTGAAATTTCTATAACTGTATTATTTTCTTAATATTTTTTTCTCACTAATTTTTAAGAAGACTTTTTCACCAAAAAAAAAAAAAATTAATCCCAAAGGGAGACCAAGTCACTAGAAATGCACATAATTTTTATTCAACTTGTAATATTTTAATCAATTCTAGGGCACTAAGTCATTCGTGGATATAGGATGGTATCACTCTCAATTATCCAACTTATTACCATTTTTGTTTCCGCTCTCACCTTTTTTTTAAACTAAAGATTCGATACTCTTATTGCTGTTCTCATTCCCACTCCGCGATTTGGTCCAATTATTTATTACATGATAATCAGCATTTCTTTGCTGTCACCTTCACAAAGTCATGATATACATGTCCAAGGAAATTTATAAATATATGACTTGCAGCTAAAGGTTTTCAAAAAACCAGGTTCTTTCTTATCATATGGATTTCATGAGAAGCATCCCAAATTCAAACAAGCAGAAATATTTTTAATATTTGAATGCAAACTTACATTTATTTACGAGTTATTTTTTTGGGGGAGGCTTACATTATTACGCGGTTTAAACGATTTAGTGTTATCCAGAATTAGAGGCTCTAATCGATAAAAGTCTTTCACGTCGCAGCATTGGCGGATTCAATAGAGGAGCCACCGTGGCTCTAACATCAATTTTTTTTAAGAATTTACGTATAAAATTAAAAACTGTCTTATAAAATCTACTATGTTTTCTGTACAAAAAAAAAATGAACTCGAAAGAACAAAAGAAATCGGCTCGGCCTATTCGAAAATTATGAATCCACAACTGTACCATAGTTGCAATTTTGAATAGAAATGAAAGTAGTTTATTTT
Source organism: Embelia ribes (assembly GCA_001753735.1). Classification (NCBI taxonomy): domain Eukaryota; kingdom Viridiplantae; phylum Streptophyta; class Magnoliopsida; order Ericales; family Primulaceae; genus Embelia; species Embelia ribes. Next base: position 13,830 of record MKEJ01086158.1, on the reverse strand, counting down.
TGTTAATTAACGAAAAACTAATTCCTTGGTCAAACGAATGCAGCCGCCACCACAAAATTGGGGAAAAGTCAAACGGAAAATGAAAAGTTCTATTTACCCCTATACTCTTATTTCTTTTTTAATTTTGGCCCTACATTACGTTTTTATTCCATTTTTACTCTTGTTCTTTTACTTATTTCATTTGTTCCATATCTTTAAAGTATATGTACTAACAAAATTGCCATTATTAATCCTTTAGGTTTATATTTGAATAGGAGAATAGGATGAATCTAAAAATAATTACAAAGTTCAAATGCAATGACCATTCACGTAATTTGCATACAATTAAAAATTAGACTTTAAGCGGTAAATAAGGATACCACAGCTTATTTGTTATTCAATTATATTTTTAGCAACAAGATTACTTTTTGGTACCTATTTTTCCTTCCTAAAGTTATTTAACAATATATTTAACCGAGTTTAAAGTTTTAAAATAGATAATTAAATTGTTTAACACAGTCAAAGGATATTGGAAAAATAAAAAGAAAAAAGTAAAAAGATAGGAGCTAAATGAAACAAAAGCAAAGACAGAGGTAGAAATGCAATTTTCCCTACATAAAAATGCCACATCATACGATCATCGGACGGCCACTGTTAAATCAGGGCCCTTAAATAAATAAAATAAAATAAAATAGAAGTCAAAAATCATTAATTTTCCTTTTTTTTTCCCAAACTACTAATTTAGATAATTTTCAATTATGCGAAACCCAACAAACAGAAACAGAAACAGAAAATTGATTTGCGCATTTGGGAGATCTCTAAATTAGGGTTTTTGAGAGTGTTTTCGAATTTTTAATTCGATGGAGACGACGACGACGCGTTCCCAGATCCCTTCACTGGGTCAAACCGAGATCAATTGGGACAAGTAATTAATTTATTTTTTTCTGCTCTTAAGCAATGCATCTTTAATTTTGTTTTTTATGTTATTGTTCTGTTGATTATAAGAGCTTGTGGGTAATCATTTTTTATTTTGAAGGAATTAGGCTTTGGAATAATAGAGTTTTCAGCTTCAATTATTGCTATTATTATTTTTTTTTTTTTGTTTTTCAAGAAACATGGTGTTTCTTGCAAATGGAAGTGTAATTACATGATTTCGTAGGTATGTGTTTTTTGAGCTTGAATTATTGTTCTTGTGAAGAAACTTATTGTTTCTTGCAAATGAATTGTAATTACTTGATTAGGTGATAGATTAAACTCATGTTCGAAATTTTCGGGTCGAAAAACCCGTCCTTGGCTAGTGCGGGTCTACCCGATTGAAGATGATTATGTAAGAATTAGAATTTGGAGCTGTAATATTAATTTTATCAAGAAACTTTATGTTTCCTGCAAGTGACATGTTACTACATGATTGGATGATTGCTCAACTTATTTTGGAAATTTTGGGGTCAAGAAACTTGTAGTTGGCTTCTATGGTTGTACCCTGTCGGAGATGAGTAGAAGGTTAAATAGCGTATATCTAATTACATAGGAATTAGAAAATATTAAGCTTGACTTCTTATTTTTCTTTTCTGTTAAGAAACTTATGGTTTATTATTTTATTTTATTTGCAATGAGGTGTAGTTACATGATTAGATGAGAGCTTAAGTCATTTTGGAAATTTTCAATTTGAGAAAATTGTCATTGGCTTTTAAGGTTGTGCACAATTGAGGTTGATAAGAAGGCTAAGCAGTAGATACAGTATCTAATTATGAAGGTATTAGAATTTGGAATACTAAGTTTTTCATCTTGAATAATTATTTTTATCAATAGACTATTTGTTTCTTGGAAATGAAGTGTAATTACATGATGGCTTCACTATTTTGGAAATTTTCGAGTCGAAAAACTTGTCTTTTGCTTTTAAGGTTGTACACTATTGAAGATGAGAAGTGTAAGTAGCAAGATATCTAATTACGAAGAACTGGAGTAATAGATTTTTTGTCTTGAATTTTTATGTCTGTCGAGTAACTTATTGTCTGTTGCAAATGAAATGTAATTACATGATCAGATGATAGCTTAACTTGTCTTTGAAGTTTTGGGGTCGAAAACTCGTCGTTGGCTTGTACGGTTGTACCCAATCGAAGATGAGAAGAAAGGTGAGCAGCAGATATCTAATTCTGAAGGAATTAGAATTTGGAAAAGTAGATTTCTGAGCTGCATTAGTACCATAGTCATGAAGGTAGATTTTTCTTACAAATGAAGTGTATCTACAAGATAAAGTGATAGTTTTAAGTTTTGAATTCCTTTCTGAAAACTTCGGGTCAAAAAACTTGTCATTGGCTTGTTCCTGATTGATGAGGAGAATAAGCATAAGTCGCAGATATTTGATTTTGAAGGAATTATAAATTGGAATTTCTTTAGATTTTAAAGTTTACTTGAATATCTGGTTTTGACTTGTAACTGATTTTGCAAAATGAGCTCCAAGTCTCGGACCCTAATAATTGCCGTCCAGAGACAAGGTTTTGTTAAGATTCCACCAGATTCTATATATGCAAGCACGAGATATATATACACAACACTAGGAATGCTTCCGTGGAACATAGAAGTAGTACTGAAAGTTTCACCTCAAAATCCAACTCCTTCTTGCTAAGGATGTGTAGTTACGCAATAGATGATAGTTTAACTCATTTGCGAAAATTTAGAAGGAATTTTGTTAGCTGGACGTTGCATTTCTTTGTGGTTGTTTGTGCTCCATTTTCAGCTTTGGTTCTTTATCTTAGTTTCTCTTTTACATAGCTTTCCATTTATTTATTTATTTTGAAGCATATTCTTGACTCCTATTAGTTTATTTACGTTTTGAAAATGACTCGTGCAGGCTTGATAAAACTAAGTTTTATGTGGTAGGAGCTGGGATATTTACTGGAGTTACCGTTGGACTTTATCCTATGTCTCTCGTGAAAACAAGGCTTCAGGTTGCTTCAAAGGATGCTATAGATAAGAGTGCATTTTCTGTTATAAGAACCATATTGAGAAATGACGGAGTTACAGGTCTATATCGAGGTTTTGGCACAGTCATCATCGGTGCTATCCCAGCTCGGATTATATTTCTTACTGCTTTAGAAACCACGAAAGTGGCTGCTTTTAAATTGGTCGAACCGTTCAAGTTATCAGAACCCACTGAGGCAGCTATAGCAAATGGCATGGCTGGCATGGCGGCTTCACTTTGTTCTCAAGCTGTGTTTGTTCCCATCGATGTGGTATGTACTGCACGTTATTAATTGAGGTTTCTTTAAGTTTTCTTTTGAAGTTTATGTTTAATAGTCTTTACAGTTTATGCCAAGTTCCTGCTGCTTTTCTATCAAGCTTATTCTTTGAATTCCCACACTATACATGTACCTGTTTCGGTAAACGTCAGAAGCTTAGTTCTTCATCAGTGTATGGTCTTTTAAAGTTAAGTGGATGCTGTTGAAACTATTAAGAACTGATATGAAGGGCTAAACTTACATAGACAATGTCTCATTTGCTTTTGGAGAAAAATGGAATATCTGGAAAGGATTCTTTACTTAGCTATTTTCCCTTGAAGTTTCGGTTAGATCATCTTTCGAGATTGTAGTGGCACCAAATTTGAAATTTTGTCCATCTCTCTTTGATCAAATTATATGGTCCTTTTGGGATGTCATTGTTTCTGGGTTTCTGCTTACAAGCCTTCATGTGAGCTACTCTAGAATTCTATAGTTTCTCTTCTAATTAGGTTAGCCAACGGTTGATGGTGCAAGGATACTCTGGCCATGCAACCTATAATGGAGGACTTGATGTTGTTCGAAAGGTTTTGAAAGCCGATGGTGTTCGTGGTCTGTATAGGGGGTTTGGGCTATCAGTCATGACTTATTCCCCATCTAGTGCTGTTTGGTGGGCAAGTTATGGTTCAAGCCAACGCGTAATCTGGAGGTAATGCATTCTTGTTTTCCTTATTTAGCAGAGTGTTTCATAAACTCATTCTACATGGTTTTCAGTACCTATTTTGTAATTTTTGTGAGGACTCTTGTTTTATTTTTGTAACGTATGTGTATTTAGTGAACTATGCATGAGACCTCTTTTCAGAAAATCAGCTAGAGGAATACACCGTAACTGGTTTCGATATATTTATGTTGCTTCTTTCTTCAATTGCTTAATGAGCAGCTACGATAGTGAATAATCGCATAGTTATCAGCTTTCTTGAAAGAAATACTTGATTAGCTTAAGTAAAGTAGTCAATGGCTTCTTCACAGTTTACTTGGATAACGAGGGACTGTAAGGAATAAACCCATTATTGTCATATCCAGAAAGATAGTTTGTCATCATTTTATATTTATTTTTCACCTTGATTTTTAATTAAACTTGTCGGTACTATTTTGCTCTTCCAGGCTCTTAGGTCATGGCGCTGGAGATGAGGAATATAATCCCAGTCCATGGACGATAGTAGGGGTTCAAGCAGCTGGCGGTATTACTGCCGGTGCCACAGCGTCTTGTATAACAACACCATTGGACACTATCAAGACAAGGCTTCAGGTACATTTAGTCGGGACTTGAGACCAAATATCACAATTTCTCACCTAGTAAGTTATTGTTGTTGCTTAAAATTGAATATTGAGGTACCTGATAAGATCAACTCTGGACTTGTTTGCTCTTTACTATTTAAGTGAAAAGTGTATCTATTGCCATAGAAGAACTGTGTATGGACCTCTGGCCCACTGAAACTATTTGTTGCTATTAGCCTGCTGACGGGTGCTTCCCTAAGCGTTGAGCTGTAAATTATTTTTGCAAGCGAGTTTGTGTCTGTTGTTGTGTTCATCGAGTGTGACCTTTGTTTTTCACCAATAATATTGACTAGAGGACCATGATAGGAGCCTTTTTTTAACCACCTTTCACTTAACTTATTGTGCTACACATGTTGGAAAATCACCTTGTTAGATAATGAGCGGACTTTTTACGTCTCAGCAAATTTTTCCTCGTTAAAGCTTGCCATACGCTTGTCATGAGTTGATTTTTAGAATAAATCCAAGAACTGGATTCTGTAGTTTTCTCCATCATCTGTGTGATTTTCTGCTTGCTGCTTGCCTTATGCTACTGTTTGGTGCAAATGTTACTAGCGAGAGAAGATAATGATAAAAAACATTATCATCAGAAAATGGATGAAAAATAGAGAAGGAAATATAGTTTTTATTGGGTGGTTCTGTTTGTATAATAAATCCTTGTTCCAAAAGTGAGGTTATCATGGTTAGCTAGTAGCCTGTGTTGATTCGTTTCTTAAATGAGTTTCTGCTATATAGGTTCTGGGGCATGAAAAAAAACACTCAGTAAGACAAGTTGTTCGAGGATTGGTAGCGGATGATGGCTGGAGAGGCTTATACAGAGGACTTGGTCCGAGATTTTTCAGCATGTCCGCATGGGGAACATCAATGATTCTATCATACGAGTATTTGAGTAAGAGCTCTTCGCATATCCTTCTACTCTCATAATACCTATTTTTATTTTGTAGCAACAAAAAGGTGTATATGGATTTGATTTTGGTAGATCAGCCTGGCTACCATTTGAAATAAACTATTCAAGCTTAACGCCGCCTTTGGTGTAAGGATCTAGTAGGAAAATGTGGTGGAAAATAAAATGTTAAGCCTTTGCAAACAAGAACTTTTGTAACGGAGGTTTTCTCTCGTATCACACTTCCATACGAGGATCGTTGCACCAAATGGAGGTCAATACATTATTGGTATACAGTGCATAAGAACCCCTTTCGATTAGCTCTAAGATGGTTTTATCTGTGTTTTTGCAGAACGTTTGTGTGTGAAGTATGACTAGATCTATACGAAGACACAAAAAAGACTAGTTCATAGCAATTGAGATATTATACCACAAAGATGGTAGCTTTATTTCCTTTCATCATTGTACCTTGGTCGTGGTGGAAAAATTTGCAAAATAGTAACTCGTGGCATTTAAAAACTGAATTACTTCCGATTTTGTGGAAGGTTTGTGAGATGATGATAATTCTTTTTGAACTATCTTTTGATCCCATTCTTGTAATTGAATGTAACTGAGGCTGTAAACTTGTAATGAGTTTGATCATATGAATAGAATATTTATTTACCATTCTTAATTTTTTTGCTTGTGAGATCATACGAGTATATGGATTTACATTCTTCTTGTTAGCGGGTATGCTGCCTCATGATCCGAAGACGTTGCCTCTTAACAATTTGCACAAATTTTTAGCTTCTTTTACATTACTAACAATACAAAACAAACCAAGAAAATATTAACTTTGAAAGTGCCATTGAGGACCTTCAACAGTTATTACATGTATATTACATACCCAAGTACATTCATTACAACCTTATTACGATACACACACATTATATAACATGATTTAGGGAGACATTTTATTACACTTTTTTATAACCGAAATAACAGCTCAAGATCCGACGGTCAAACCTTAAGCTTTACTAGCTCAATCTACATTTATCATAGGTGTTACAGGGACGCACAACTTGATTTTTATTGGGGAGGCAAGATGCTTTCTTTGGTCGATCACAACCCGCGCCTATGGCGCTACCCGCTTTTTTGGTGGCTTCAGTGATCACGATTTTCTGGACTGCCCCAAGGACCATTCGGCTTATATCCAACTCCATCATATACTCGGCCTCTTCCGCACGACACTCTGTGATCGTGCCGTTACAAGAGGCTGAGGTTAGGGATGATGAGACCAAGATAAGAGAGGCCATCATGAGGAGAGATAAGGGTAGGGTTCCCTTCAAGGCCATTTTCCTGATGAGTGGTAGATTTTCACTAAGGGCAAGGGGCTTAATATTGGGGGGTAGGGCCTTTGTTTGGGTGTTGAGTGAGTGGCTCTAACTAATTATTGCCCATGGCCTACTTCTTTTTCCCAATCCTTTTTAAGCTAAGAAAAAATAAACCCTCCAATTTATTTAGTTTCTATTATCATTTTGATATATATCCAAAATTATTGTCCACATTTAAAAATAGACTCCACTACATTTAATAATTTTACCGAATTGCCCTTATTTAATGTCGTTTGTAATCTTTAATGCTTATGTTCTATATTTGATAAAAAGATAAATTTATAAAAGCAAATAATGCATGAACACTCATCAACAAATATCCATGATAATAATTTCGATATTTCGTAAAATACAAAAATAAGTTGGATGGAATAGATTTAAATTTGTTGGTAATATTAATATGATAATATTTTTAAAATTTTCATTTTATTATCACCACAACAGTTGGATGCTCAAAGGGGCACATGTCCATTTATTATTTAATTTATGGAGATTATGGAGAATAAAGTTACAGAGAGGGGCTCATTCCTTTTCTTTTTTTTTTTTTAGCTCGAGAAAAAGATTTGATTTATGCAATTTAAATGCTTCAAGCTTTTTCTTAGGCCAAAACAGGAAAGAATTATAGCTTAAAAGTTATACAATTAAATGCAATACAAGTTTTGAGGGATAAAAACACAAATTGCGTGCGCAAGAGTTGTAACCCTTAAATATGGAAATATCTAACAAAATTCGTGCAAAAAGTAAACTCATTTTTCTTTTTTCGCCTGTCCCAAATCGCAAGCGACACACCATTTTTAAATGGTGTAGCAAAAATTGGACTAACATGCCCTTAATTAGTGTCATTTTTTACAATCTGGAGAGAATCTTTCATACTTAATTATGGTTATTTAAGAAAATTAGTGACGAAACTAATTTCTCTATCCAAATTAAATAATTTTTCTTAATCCCATTGAAAATCACAGGATCTTTCAGGAACGAATGGATGTAGCATTTCAATTATGGATAAAAGAAAAAGTAGTAAATGAGTGGGGGTTCATTAAAGTTTTTAATGTTGTTTTTATGTAATTTTAGTGATTGGTTCTTCTTCTGTTTGAGGAAGATCTTATTTATAGGCCCAATTATGATTTATTGTCCAAGTAATAATATAGAAATGGGCCTAGTTTTGAGTATTTTAATCTTTTAAAACAGTCCAAAATGTCGAACCCATCAATGCTTAGGCATTGAGTGGTTTCTTGTAGCTTAATTCTACAAAAAGCAGTGTTGGTTATACAAAATTGCAAATATATCGTATACAATAAACTAAAAGTGGAGCCTCCACGCTAGGTTGCAACAAGTGACGTCTTAAAAAAATGACATGTATCAACTCTCAATTACTATTATCATTATTATTATTATTATTATTATTATTATTATTATTATTATCTTTTTTTTACAGAACAAGACCCTTCAATTGGCGCCACGTAAATCCACTCCCATTTAATTTTAGTCGACCAATTCTCATAGTATTATCAACTAACCAAGGAACAAACCCCGACCCCAGAAAAAAGAAAAGAGGAGCGTTAACGTTATCGATTCTAACAATAGCACTCTCTTATTATTCAATTCACAAATTTTAAAAATCGATTTGTTTCGTTTTTCAAATATTTTTATTATGGAAATGACTCAATGAGAATTCGTATGTGTTGGATCATTTTAGCTAGCATTGTCCCACACCCAACGAAAAAAGAAAGCAAAAACCACGTAGAGAAATAAGCAATAGGGATCACCAGTATCAGTGTGTAGTAACTCACATCAGTACTGCCTTATCCTATATTTTGTGATTATATTTTAGGAAAACTCTTTGTAAGTGTATCTAATATTATATAACTTCCCTAAAAAATAAGATGTTTGTTTAAGTGATCCTCTGGAATTAGGGGACTACTCGTTCTATTTTTAAGCTTAGGGGATCCAACGTGATCATTCTGCGTATCTCAACCTCTATCAATATATCTAATATTATTACTTTCTTAAAAAATAAGATATTTGTTTCACTGATCCTCTTGCATTAGGGAACTACTCGTTCTATTTTTAAGCTTAGGAGATCCGACGTGACCATTTGGTATATATTAGGTAAAGAGTAAAATTGTTATACACCGCTAGAATACAATTTGGTACACAAGCAGATTGCATATGCATGACACATGTAATATATATTAGTATAAATAAACAATCAATATTTGAATACAGGGAATCACCAACATCATTATCAATACAAATGAGCATACAATCAATCATGGAATACAGTCAATCACCAATTACAGTATGGTATTAATAAACAATCTTGGAATATAGTATTTATAAACTAGCAAATTTGGAATATAGTATTAATAAACAATCATTCTTCCAATATAGAGAATGACCAAGTAGTAATAAACAAGCAATCGATTTTTTCCAATATCAACTGAATATATACCGTACCTTGAAAACCGCACATGAAATAGATAAAGATTTATTATTTCACAGAAGAATAGGGGCCTCCTTTAATTGTATGCTCCTCTTGACTTTTTAGCTATTAGATCAATCTACAATGCAGAGACCTACTGTAATGCAGAGCGATCCGATAGCTAAAAAGTTCATTGGAGCATACAATTAAGGGAGCGTCCCCTCTTCCTCTGGAGGCTGTGGTGATGACTCAGGCAGAGGACACTCCACTGCGCTAGTGAGTACTCCATCGTTAACACTGGGCTCTCCATATTAGATGTGGAAACGGGTTGAGTCAAACCGAATATTATTTTAATCGAGCATAAATCGTTCAGATGATTTAGTACGAGCCAAGCCGAGCCGAGCCGAGCCGAGTATTACTCTAATCGAATATGAATCGAGTCGAACCAAGTATTACTCTAATCGAGCCGAGTATTTCTCTAACTGATTATACATAAGTTCTATTAATCAATTACAAAATACATAAAAAAGATGAGGCTACAACTACAAAAGTATAAAAATATCATCATATGCATGTGTATGCAACTCAAGCATGCCCTAAACTCACCTCCTTGCCTACAAAATAAATCGAGCAAAAATATACAAACAAAGAATACAGGTTAGATTATCAATGAATACAATAAAAGTGAGTCTATTATGTACTCAACATGCATGTTAACAAATATTGACATTTATCTACGAATTATAAAGTAATACATACTCTCAGCATGAAGTTAAGTATATTCTACGCAATACATGCTTTCAACATGAAGGGTAATAAGTCTATAAAATAAATTCTCTCAACATGAAGGGTAATACGAGTCTACGAAGTGCATGCTCTCAGTATGAAGCATGAAGGGTAATATAAGTCTACGAAGCACATTCTCTCAGCATGAAGGGTAATACAAGTCTACGAAGTACATGCTCCCAGCATGAAGGGTAAGTACATTCTACGAATACCATGAATGTATTTCATATGCCATAAAAGAATTAAATATGCCACAACAATACTCAATCTACGAATCACAAATCTCGAATCTCAATTACGCATCCCGCCACCATACTATGCTGACGCATCACAATCACGACTCGATATAAAAGTTTAGGACAAGTATTTCTCAAAGGTTTAAAATGGGCTACCCTCATGCCTACTCCTATGATAACCCTTCCTTACAGGTACCATAAATCATAGGCCCGACTTAGAGCTGTCGAACCGTTTATAAAAATCCCATAGTTTTGGTAAAAGTCAATATTTGATCCCAAACAGAAAACAACAGACTCCAAATTTGATCCGTATATAAATGTCATTTTAGTCATGAATTATATGTAAATTGTAACACCTTGAAATGACATCCCCTTAAGAAAAGGGGGCAAATCAGTTGACTTATTGACTCCTTCAGTTGACTGATACATGGACAGACAACAAACTTGACAAGTATTAAGACATGTGTTAGTTTCAAAACTATCCCCATAACCACATATAGATACACCAGAACAACCCAAAAAACATTGTATTCTATGTGCCTTTCATTTCCTTTGTCTCCCTTATGCCATTTAGAGAGAGATGTAGAGAGATTGAGAGAAATTGGTGAAGATAGATGTGAATTCATGCTACAATCGAGCCATACCCTCTTCTACAAGCTAGAATATGAGTTTTTGGGCGAATTTTCCATTTGCAAGGTAGGTGCACTTCTTACCTTTTGATAATCTCACCCGAGACTAGTATATGACACTTGAAAATGATGAATTTGAGATTTGTAGCATAGAAAATGCAATCTTGTTGTGGAATTTTTAAGGAAAGCTATCAAACCCAACCAACTTGACAAGAAATAAACATACATGAGCCTTTGAAGATCTTGTGTTAAGTTTAAGAGGAGAAATTTAAGGTAAGATCACCATTTTTAACCTTAAAAACTCAAGTTTTAAGTCTGGACAGAATGAATCAGTCGAGTCTTAGATGCTATCAGTCGACTGATTCCATCGAAGAGTTTAGAAAATGGCTTGCATGTGACTAAAATTTGGCTTACCTCTCAAATGATCCCAGAATTTTGAAGGAATGTTAAGGCCACTACAATACTAGTTCTGGATGCGAGCAAAGTAACCCCAAATACTACAATACTGTGAAATCGGAATTTAAGGTTGCCTATCCATTTAACCCTTGAAAACTTGTGTCTTTAGTTGAGACAGAATCAATCAGTTGAGTGTTGGCTCACATCAGTCGATTAATTTTGACGGGCAATTTTGATAATGGTTTACATGTGTGAAATTTTCAGCCCTAAACCAATTCTAATATGAGAAAAGTGAAGGAATGATGAAAGTCCTCCAAGACCCACCCTTTATGTGGGATTATTTAGCTCTCCAATCAACCCCGAAACCCCGACTTAAGGTTAAAGTTCGAGATGACTTGCAAAAGACTTAAGAATTTCTAAAAATAGGGCGATCGGTCAACTGTTATAGCCCATCAGTCGATTGATTCATCTTGACAAAACTAAAATGTGACTTGCATGAGAATAAATTGCAGAATGGAGCCCCTTTTGCCCATAACTAAGTAGAGAATAAGTAATGACGAGACTGTGGTGACCTTGCAAGTAAGTCTAGAGACATTTGGTGCATTTTTCAGTGGTGATGAAGGTACGGTTAGCTTATTTCCTTAGAAAATTTAACGCCTTTTGAGATTCTACTAATTTTGAAAAGATTTTCTAAATAAGGCGAAAAGTGATAAAGCGATGAATGACAAAACAATGCGTGGTGATATAAATAACAAGACTAAAAAGATGTATAATTTTAAGATAATGAATGATAACATGTTCATGCATGAGTTATGGCGAATGTGACGAGGCAAGATGAAGAAAAGACGATGAATTATTATGAAGCATGTAGATAACGTAGTGTTATGTGATAAGATAAGCCTTAACATTGTGTTATGATTGAGGTATTGTTAGTGATGCGTGACCTTAACCAATATGAGTGATAAAGAAGTGTGTAATATCTTACCTTTGAAAATACAATACCTTACGATATATGACTAATCACATAAGACTTTATTTGAATATGGGCAAGTGAGATATGACATAACGAAGGACCTGACTTATAAGAGATACACGAATGTGTAAAAAAAGCGCTTGACCCTAAAGATGGTCACGGTAAGAATAATGGTCTGATAGAAAGATGACGTTAATGGTAACATATGAAGAAGTTTCGAGAGCTCGAGGCTCCGAAGATAACTCAATCAGACAGACTTGGTCAATGGATAGGAATCACATATGTAACCTAGGGTGGAATTTTATATAATAATCCATTATATCAGTAAAGTAAACTCAAGAAATTGTTCAACAGGAAAATGCAGGATAGACGAGTAATGAAATGACGATGGAATTACGATGAGGATGATTACTCGAGAATAAGAGGCGGCTGTGAACTAAAATGCGAAGCGTAGGCGGAACTTGGCAATAACTGATATCCATCCGTGACTTATAAAAACTACCGATGTACCTTGGTGTAACATTAATAACTTAGCGTATGATGAATAGAATGGTGGAGTGGCTTGTTACCTAATGCGAACGAGTCCTAACAACATTAATATGAATAAACAATAAGTTATGATCTAAGCATACATAGAAGATATCTATTAAGCAGTGTGCACTGTATGCATTTGAATACGAACAATCACGATGCGTAAGTAAAGAGATACTTGGAAAATTATGATGAGTAAATAAGATAAACTAAAATGTGGCCTAGCGTAAAGTATGTGAATCGCGGAAGTAATTATGCGAAAGCAAGGTGTGTGAGAAGTATGACGTTATGGGTCTGGTCGTAAAAGCATAAAAATGCAAGTTGGAAAAACATATAGTGGCGATTGAAATTTTGCAAAAATTAAGGCCGTGTGGGCCCCCTTGAGAAAATAAAACTCGGTGAACTCGGCACACGTTCCGTTTAAATCACACACGTGACTTAGGGTGTGGAAGAGCACCCCTTTCAAAATTTTTATGCATAAAGTCTTAAGGAAATGCGGTTTCGGGTTTGAAGAATGTTTTTCTCAACCCATCATTCTAGACCCAAGTGTGTTTAGATGTTATAGGTGTGCGAATGTGATAACGCCATATGCAATGCGTTGTGATGAGAATTAATGTAGCGTGATGATGCAATGTGTGCAATTTTATATTTGTAATAAGAGTTACAATTTTGAAATACCAAAAGACATAAATGACTATCCACAACTTCCAATTAAATACGTCCATGAATGAGAGAGTAGCAAATATATTAGTTTATTCTATTTGTTCCGCGATTAAAACCGTCTATTTTGCTCCTCATTCCTTACTATCAATCATTCTTGACATTTTTTTTCATTTTTCACTATTCAAATCCATTTTCTCAAACCCTATGCGCTCACACTTTTCAGGTACTGAAAATTATTGAAGAAATAAAAATTCAATTTTGTTTGGTTGTTGATGGAAATTGTTAAAAATAACGTTATCCCACATCACCTAAAAATAAACTTAAATCCTTGTATATGATTATATAAGCACCTTCCCTTTGCAAGTCGGTTTTTAAGGGTGAGATTTAACCTATGTAGTTGTTACAATTA